>ML261005.1:86837-99929 GCA_005239495.1 Nicotiana undulata
CCCCCCCCCCCCAACTTGAGAAGTAGTGGGTGCCATAGGAAACTGTCGTGACCTAATTTCTCCCATAGGTCGTGATGGCGCCCAATGCTGCCATCAAGAACGCCAAAGGAAAACAGCAACACGATTGGTAGTTCGTAACACTTTTGAAAACAAGTAATGAAATAAATAAGAGGAATTGGGTTTAGAAATAGAAATAAGATACAAACATTTTCGCCAAGATATGAAGCATGAATATAATATAAAGCTGAATGTCATAACGACTATACATTATGAATTACTATCTAAAATCCCCAAAACCTGGTGTCACAAGTGCACATGCATCTACTAGAATATACAAAAATACTACACCTACTGTCTGGAATGAAAGCGTACAGAATACAATAAATGTAATAAAAGGGGACTCCATGTGATGCGGGTCAAAAGATACAAGGAATCACACCACTAAGTCTCCCAACAAGTACGCTTACGCGCATATGCGAACACCAGATGTACTTGTCTCAGTACCTATACAATTAGTACATATCTGTAGTATGAGTATATAAATCAATGCGCACCTAGTAAGTATCTAGTCTAACCTCAAAGAAGTAGTGGCGAGGGGTCGACATTTTCACTTACTAGTATTCAAAATTAGAGAAATTGTGGTTACACTTGGTCCAATAATCAATGTACATAAAGAGTAGACAGGTAAGAAGTATGGCAAGTAGCAAAAAAAATAGATATACATGTGCAATATATTTTCAATAGAAGTAGCATACACAAATCCGTCAAGATATTCAGGTATGTACGGACTACCTATTGAGGTATATCATAACCATGTCGAGGCGAACAGATCGGTCCTATAGGAATAGTGTTACATAATTCTACCGAGGCGAGCGACTTGATCCCATAAGAATGATGTTACATAATCCTTCCGAGGCGAACGACCTCATCTATAAGAATGGTGTTACATAATCATGCCAAGGTGAACGACTCGATCCCATAAGAATGGTATTTCATAATAATGCCGAGGTGAATGGCCCGACCCCATACGTGTATTGTTGAGGCGAACAACCCGATCCCATTAGAGTGGTGAAACTTCCAATGTGTCACTAGCCCAACTCGCAAAGATATGTGCGAGTTATATAGTCAAAAAACTACCAAACAAATAAGTAAATCACGAGGATACGTACGTAAGATAAGGAATAACCCTATGGATAATCAAGTATCCTGCCAAGTCCTTAAAGTAGCAAGGCTCGATACCAACGCAAGTCTGGTCTCATGCTAAATCATGAATTGAAGCATTTAAACAAACAAGATTAACTCTAGTAGTATAATTAAAGCATGGTGTGAGCCTAAGTCTACCATGATATATCAATCATCTAGCATACGCAATGTCACTTGTTATTTTGTTTGTTCGTAACTCCTATAACATGTAGCAAATATAATACCTACGGGGATAAGTTCCCTCTTACCAGACTAGACAAGAGACATACCTTGCTCCAAACAATGGTAATCGGCTCCAACACCTCTCTAACAACTAAAACCAATGCCAACCGATCCGAAACTAGCTAAAGAATGTGCCAACCAATCAAAACATACTTAAAACCCCGTAATTTAACAATTAGAAATAATTCTTAATCCCACATGAAAAGTTAACAAATGTCAACCCCAGGCCCACGTGCTTGAATTTGAATTTCTTGAAAATAAATTTTTTCCATAGCATGACTAACTCTAATATATAATTTGTTCCCAATTCCTTGTCCAACTTCGTGTTTAAATCCCCTTTTTACCAATTCGAGTTTTCCAACAAAATCCCACAATTTCAACTAATTTCCATGTTAAAATCCATCTATAACCCAATTATTTAACTCACAACAAATTGGAATCACCTACTCTGTATTAGTAGATGAAAATGACTCTTCCAAATCGCCGAAAATCACCTTAGCAACAAAGAAATGAGATGAAATGAGCCTAATCCCGAATTGCAAACTTACATTCTGCCCAGGCGCTCCTCTTCTTGATCACAGAACTACAATCGTGATCGCGAAGTCCAACTTTGCCACTAAAGATATTCTCTTCTTCACGAACACTAGGTCCTTCCTACGATCACGACACTCAACCTGCAAAGCATACACGAACGTGAGCTCTTCTCCATGAACGCGAAGGCTAATCCTCCAAGACCTATAACATTATCTTCCACGATCGCAAAAGCCTTATGCGATAATGGTGAACAACCTCTAACCTAGGTCGGCCCCACTAACACACCGTGTTCGCGACCCTCACCATGTGACCGCGAAGCACAACTAGATTACCGTCCGTGATCGCGAAGCCCATTCCGTGATCTGAAGAACAAATTCTCCTTAGCTCTACACAACACTCCATGATAGTGAGAGCTTCTATATGATAACGATGAACACCAGACATTAGCAAAATTTGCCAACTTCAACACGCTCAGGGAGGTCTAAAACTCACCTGAGCCATCCGACACCCCGTCTAATGATACCAACATGTCCATAAAAATAATTTGGACCTACTCGAGGTCTCAATCACATAAAATAGCATCGAAACCAATAATCGTGTCCAAAACCAAACTAATCGAGTTTCCAAACTTCCAACTTCTTTCAACTAACTCCGAGCGCGACGAATCATTCTTAGCCAACTCGGAATGGAACCAAATTTCACACACAAGTCCAATATGAAAACATAAACCTTCCCCTAAGCTTGGAATGCCAAACGGGATCCGATATCACCAAAGTCCACTCCAAGTCAAACTTAGAAAATTCTAAAACCTTCAAAATGCCAACTTATAACAATAAGCACTGAATCGCTTCCGGACTACCTGAAACTCGACCAGAACATACGTCCAAGTCCAAAATTAACATACAAACCTATTGTAACCTTCAAATTTTGATTCTGAGTTCGTTTACTTAAAGTGATAACTTAAGTCAAACTTGGCCACCTTAGGCCACTACCTTAACCAGACGGATCGTTACAGAAACACACCGGCATGAGTCATACTCTCCACAAAGCCCATTATACAGACCAAGGCATCCCGAAGTACTAGAGTACCAATAAACCCCTCTAGGACCTGAGCTGGTCCTACTAGTTCAGCTTGAATGAGAATCTCATAATCCGGAGCTAGTTGAGGCTCGATTGCAATTGTTGTCATGTGCGCTTTAGGCTGAGCTCTTTGACAAGGGGGATTTTTACTACTTATTAGCACCGTTTTGCTTTTGCTTTAGTTTGAAAGTATTGCTTTATGTTCCCAAAACTAATGAAAGATGTGCAAATTGCAGGAATGTTGGAAGTTTAGTCTCCCATGATGAAATTCGACACAAAAAAGAGTGTTCCAAATCACAAGTCAAGAAAGTGCCACAAAACTAAAGAACTGTGATCCGCAGAAGGATTTTTGCGGTCGTTGAAGAAAGTGTAGACTGCAGAATTCCATATGCGGTTGCTGATCAATTGAAAGATCCCAGCAGTAATTTGGTCAATGTGCGGACCCCACATGAATTGTGCAGCCGCAAAACAAGGTCTGCACTGACAAATGATTCAATGTTTAGAGAGTGTGAAAAAGACCATGTCCTGAAACCTTGCTGAAGTGCGGACCGCACAAGAATTGTGCGGTCGTGGAAGATGCTTCGCAGCCACAATACAGAATTGTGAAGCTACAAAATCCAAGATCTTGCAACTGAAGAAATCTGTGAAACTCCCGAGGGGATTTTTTGTCAGCGAATTTTGGGCCACTATGAATAGACAAGTTTAACATTTTTAGGTCAAGTTTCGATGTTTGATCTACTATAGCCATTACATTTTTCCATTTAGGAAGTTTGTGACTATTTTAGTGTTTAAACATTATATTTTATCATTTTAATGTTAGATTATGAGTTTCATTAGCAATTCTTCTTTATTTTCTTCAATTCTCACTATGAGTAACTAGATTCTTACTAGGGTTGTGACCCAACCCTACTGTGTAAACCTTATGGTTATTTAATTTAATGCTTGTTTATGAGTGAGTGTTGATTATTTAGCTTAGTTTGTGCTTTAATTTTAGAATTAATAGTTGCAAACATTAATTCATGCCTTTTTGACTTAGTCTCTACATGAAAAATAGGGACTTAGTCTAGGATAACTTGGCTAACAAGGAATTGGGCTGATTGAGGGTTTGATTAGCCTAATTAAAAGGTTCAAACTAGAGATAGTGAGAACCCAACTTGAGCTCATTTCAACTACTTGTTTTATACCCATTTGGACTTGAGAAAGCCAAATTGGACAAAATTACTCTTTGGACGAGAGGTATTTTGAGTGGGCAACATAGAGTTGAGAGCTATAATACACCCAAATCAACAAAATAAGTATTAACGTATTTAACCCATTAGGCGAACACCTAGGTTATGGTCACATCCCTAGGCTTTTAAATTTCTTGGAAAAACATCAAAAACAATCATTCGCTTCTAGTTCCTTTTCTTAGCTTATAACTTCTAGAGCAATGTTAGAATTAGAACTCAAAACCTTTAGTGGAAGTGCAATTTATCTATTCCATTCCTTTTAGTCAAGTGTATACTCCAAACACCCCTAGTAACTCCTCATGGAAATCGCTTTCGACTCTTGTTGGGTACTATTCTTCCAACGACCGTTTCCACCAACTATTGAGTGTAGATTGGATGTGGATCACTCCGCCTCTGCCTCGACCCCTACCCTTGGTAGTGGCTGTAATCTGGGGCTCTCGCTCCTAATTATATGCGAATGAAGAACGTGTCCTTACTATCTATGAAGGAGAATAAAGATTCAAACTTTAGGATATAACAATGTTGCACGACAGAGAAAGAAAGAAAGTTAAGTTTTCTAAAGCCTTATATCCTTTAGAATATAACTACAGACATCTCCATACCAATCCTCAAGACTCTACCAAGATTTCTCATGGCTCGTGAGACCTATGCAACCTAGTGCTCTGTTACTAACTTGCAACGATCCAAAATTCCAATTGAGGGATCATGATGGTGCCTAATACCATTTTCTAGGCAAGCCAATACATAATAGGAATAAAGGAACAATATTTGCATATATGAAATCATAAATAAAGGGGTAAAACTAAAAAATGTACAACACAACTAAACCAACAACCGTCTAACACCTCCCATAACTGGAGTCATTAAATACATGAGCTTCTATGTAGAGATACTGAATAAAATATGTTAATAGTAAATACACTATTTGATATGAATAAATAGTATGAAGGCTAAGATATGGGTGACATCAAGGCATGTAGACGAGATTTCAACACTATCTCGAGCCTCCACAACCAAGTAACATAGTCCGTTATTAGAGTGACACTAGGTCCGATGCCAAAATCAACATAAGATGTAGAGAAGTGCAGTATGAGTACAACCGATCCAATATACTCCATAAGTGTCAAGTCTAACCTCGATGAGGTAATGACGAGGCTAAGACAAGGCACCTACAAACAAACTTATGCAGTTAAGTAACGAGAAAATAATGAGAGATATAGTAGTTAAGAGAACAAGAAATGTAACAAGAAAGATAGCAGAGTAGGTAACTAGTGAGATAACAAATGTAGTAGCAAGAAGAAATAATATGCAAAATAATTAAAGGAGTAACCAAGAAGTATAATGATGATAACCTCGAAATAACACCAAACAAGCCTTTCACAACAATTTAAGTCGAAGAAATCTAGCAAAACACTATGAGGCAACATAGCTAAGTTTTCAAGATATATAGCAAAAATAAGGAACAAGAGAAATCAATCAAATGGAACGACATCACCCTTCGTGCTTTTACTCTTATCCTCACGAGCACGAAAATACCCTTCTTGCATATTCACTCTTACTCACAAGCACGGAAACACTCTTCGTGCAATAGTAATAGTATAAAGAAGCACGAAAACACCCTTCGTGTAATTCACACTTCCTCACCATGCATAAACATGTAAAGCAGTACCAAACAAGGTGGGATGCACAAATAATATCAAGAAGAGTGATTGAACATGACTTGTCATATATGATATAGTCAGCCCTTTGCACAATTAATCTAATCAACATTTTGATAGTCTTACTACCGGATATCACACCAAGCCCAACGTGACTACTAACGTGATTAAGAATAGTCAAAGAGACTTACAATCTAATTAAATCCCAAAAGACATAATACATGAAATAACAAGATGTAAATAAACTAGTTCTACCTGCATGCTCAACCATAGCAAACACATATACACTCGTCACCTTGTATATATGTCACTCACAACAAATATAACACGTAGCAATTAGGCATAGTTATATCCTAATTTTCTCAAATCAAGGTTAACCATAACACTTGCCTCTTTCCAACACAAATCACCCCTCCAACACCACCTCCCCTTTAGAACAAGCCTCCAAACCACCCGAATATATCCAATTAATGTTCAAATAAGTCAAAACAAATTTAGAAATTATACTAGCATAACAAAGGTTCAATCTCAAACTTGGAAAAGTCAACAAAAAGTCAACCCCGTCTCACTTGGTTGAAATCCAAAATCAAGACCAAATTTTGAATACCCATTCACCCCCGAGTCCAAATATGTGAATTATTTTGAGATCCATCTCAAATCGAGGTCAAAATCTCTAAATGGGAAGAAATCCTCTTCAAAAAATCGCCTCCCTCAAAATCTAGTTCTCAAAAATGAAATAAAATGAGATAATTTCGAAACTTCCTATTTTTATCTAGTTGCAGATGTTGTAATTGCGAAAAGCAAAAGCAAACAACTAATTTTATTCCATTTTTGTGAAGTATCACAAATGCGGCAATCACAAATGCGAAGAATGGAATTCTCGCAAAAGCGAGCTAAGCCTTGCAAATGCGAAGAAGCCCAATCCTCCCCCATTTTCGCATATCTGAGCTAGTACTCAAAAATGCGAGTCTCGTATTTGCGAATAGGCCATCACAAATGCAATGTCTGCAGGACCAACAAATTTCTAGATCTCTACAATCAGTTTGAAAAAAATCCAAAACTCACTTGAACCTCTTAGGCCCAATCGAAACAATTGCACAAGTATATGAAAATCATTCAAACTCGCTCGTAAGCTCAAAACACCAAAATAACATCAAGAATCAAGGATTACGCATCAAAACTCAAAGATTTTAAGGTTCATAACTTCAATTTTTCAACTTTTCACAATTAGCTCCTATACAACTTCGGGTGACCCGAGACCCCAACCAAATATCCGTACAAGTTCAAAATTATCATACGAACCTACCAGAATCATCAAAATTCATAAATCACTTCTAAGTTTCAAAATTAAGTTTTCTTTGAAAAATCGCATTTAAACTTTCCGAAAATCAAAATGGTCTACACATGCAAGTCATGAATCATCAAATAACGCTATGTAAGGTCTCAAATCATGAAATGGGAGAGTAAAGCTCAAAATGACCTATCAGGTCATTACATTATTCTAATGACTCGACTGGTCATCTTTCTACTTGAGTCTCGTTTACTTATTTGATATTTTTTTGTGTGCTTTTTTTGTTTATGACTTACGATGATGGTTGATTTAGTTTTCGTAAGGTTTTCTGAGTGAATTGGGACACTTAGTTCTATTGTTGGAAGATTAAGTTGTAAGAGTTAACCAACTCAGATTGGTGATATGATGGTTTCATTTGGTTCGTGTGGTGATTTTGAACTAAAATTTATGTATGGATTTGGAATTCTAGGTTCCTAGGGTATTTTGGGTGTAATTGCGAAATTTGGAAATTTAAAAGTTTGGAAGGTTCACAGGTTATATCGAAAGTTGACTTTGATGATATCAGACTCAAATTGTTGTTTATGAAATTACAATAGATTCATTTAGTTATTTGGAACTTGTGTGTGATGTTTGGTTGGAATTTGAAATGTTAATATGATTTAGATATGTTCGAAAAAGTTGGAAAGTTTGGTTGGAATCCGGAATATTTAGATATGAATCAGACATGTTCAGCGAATTTGGAAAGTTTGGAACCTAAGAGATTGTTTTTGATTGATAGTTCTTGGTTTAAATGATATTTGTAGTGTTTTGAACACTTGGATAAGTCTGGATAATGTATATGAACTATTTTGTATATTTGGATAGGGCCATATGGGCTTAAGAGAAATTCGTATTTATTTCATATTATTTGGGTGCATGTTGGCCGAACTGGTTCTAGATTCTGGCACCTACAGAACTTTCATCATTGGTGCGAGACCGCAGAAGCGGGGAGGAGAGCGCAGAAATGGACTTTTGATCAAGCATAGGAATCCATAGATGGGGAATTTTCATGATTATGATAGGTATTTCCCTATAAAATATGAGGTAAGTATCTTGCCTAGGTTTGGCTAGAGGGTATTTCCTTGCAGTCTATGATGTTTGCTTTATTTTGGGGTGACACATATGCGAGGTGTAATATAACGAACCAGTCTGTTGTTACGTAGAACCTGCATTATAATTACTGTTATTGACTTGTTATAGGTTGGTTATACTGTTATTGATGTGTTAGAATTGGTAGGCGTGAAAACGGAATGGTTGTAGTGAGAGTTAAGTCACTTAGTCCTTAAAAATGGCCTTAAGTTGGAAAAGTCAACTGAGAGTCGACTTATTGGTAAACAACCTCTGAATGTGGATTTTATGGCTTGGATAGCTTCGTTAGGTTATTTGAGACTTAGGAGTGTGTTCGGAATATTTTTGTGATGTCCGGTGTAGAATTAGGCTTGAATTGGCGAAAGTTAGTTTTTGGCGATTTCCGACCGACAGTGGAAAATAAGCTATCGGGGTCGGAATGGAATTCTGACAGTTGGAGCAGGTTTGTAATGTCATTTTGGATATGTCTGCAAAAATTCAGGTCAATCGGAGTTGTTTTGGATAGTTTCGGCATCATTGGTGGATTTTTGAAACTTCAAAGTTCTTAGGCTTGAATCCGATGTGATTTTGGTGTTTTGAGGTTATATTTAGTGTTTTGAGAGTGCAACTAAGTTTGAATGATCATGTATGATGTGTTAGTATATTTGGTTGGGGTCCCGAGGGGCTCGGGATTGATTTCGGGTGATTAACGGAAGTTTTGAAGTTGGTAAAATGCAGCTTCAACTACTGGTGCTGGTGTAATCGCACATGTGGAAGTTTGACCGCAGGTGTGGGCCTGCAGGAGCGACAAAATGCACGCAGATGCGGAAGTCAGGTAGATGAGGAAATTTCGCAGGTGCGAGGTATTTTCCGCACCTGCGATGCCGCAGATGCAGAAGTACCAGCGCAAGTGCGGAGGCTGAGATTCGAGGGTGCTCTGCAGGTGCGGACCTGGGACCGCAGGTGCGCGTAAGTGGCCGCAGGTGCGGAACCACTGTTCAGAAAGTATATAAGCATGCCTTCGCGAATTTTAACCCTCTTTTCACCATTGTTGTACGGGGTCCGAGGTTTTAGAGGGATTTTGAAGGAGGAAACGTTGGTGCATCATTGAGGTAAGCTTTTTGGACTTAATAACTCGATTATAGGTGATTAAAGACCTTAATACCAGTGTTTAATTCATGAAACTCAGTAGAAAATATGGGGTTAGGGCTTGAGATTATGAGTCCTTTAGGGATCGATTTGAGGGGAAAAACGAACTCTGATTTTAGCGTTCTTTATATGTACGGACTCTTGAGATGATGAAGAACATTTTGGTATAAAATTTGTCGAGTTTCGAGATGCGGGCCCGGGGGTCGGGTTTTGGCTAATTTCGGGTTTTGAGATAAAATTGATGTTTTTCAATTGGAATTCATTCCTTAAGCATAAATTGATGATAAAGATATGATCTTTATAGATTTGGAGCGCTCAGAGGTTTATTCGAGAGGCAAGCGCATTGCGGAGTAGCTTTTCAGAGTTTGAGGTAAGTAATGTCTTTAAATCCTGTCCTGAGGGCATGAAACCCCAGACCTTGCATTCTTTCACAGATTTTGGAATGCAAAGATTGAAAGTTTGGAAATATATTCCCTATTTAGGCAACTATTGAGTTGCGAAACCGATTTTTAAGCCTATGCTTAATAGTATTGATATATTTTGATATGATTTGGGGTGTAAGCCATGTTTGGGGACTAGTGCCGATCTCTTTACCCCTTGGGGGCTGATTTTACTATTTTCCTCACTGGATATGTTATGATTTTCACTCAGCCTTTTCTTGATAATTGTTTTGACACTCAGAGTATTTTGATATTATTTATTGAAAATGAAACACTGTTTTTGGGTCGGGCATGTTGAGAGTGTCTGACTGAGTGAGGTTGCGGGCCAATATTGTGAGGATGTTATGATACGAGAGAGGTCGAGGGCTAATATTGTGAGTGATTTATGCCATGATGTGGCTTGTTATAGCGCTTGGGTTGTAGGATCCCCTCCGGAGTCTGTACACACCCCAGTGAGCGCAAGTAACTATTGAGTGCGAGTGATACCCGCGGGGCTGATACTGAGTGACTATTAGGTTGCCTGATGGGCTGATACTGAGTGACTATGAGGTTGCCTGATGGGCTGATACTGAGTGATGGTGAGGTGCTGAGGGAAATTGTTATGAGAAATGATTATGGCCCGAGGGGCAGATTTATGAAAATTTTACTGAGTTTTTAACTACGATTCACTTCGTTTTTCAAACTGATTTTTACTGAGATATATTGAAATTATACTTGTTTCAAAGGATTTCTAGAAATTGGTTTGCGAACTCATGTATTTGATGAATACTTTATGGTGACTTGGTATTTTTACTGTTTTTGTGAATTGGTGTATCTGTGCTGTGTGTTTTGTATTTCTCAGACTGTGATTTATTTTCATTACTACTGAGTTGGCGTACTCATCATTACTCCCTATGCCTCTGTGCACAGATCCAGGTACCGGTTCGGAGCAGTAGCTGTCATCGTTCGTATTTAGCAGCTTACGAGATTTCGAGGTAGCTGTTCAGCGTCCGCAACTTCTCCATTTCCCTTCCTTTATTAGTATTAGTATTTATCTCATAGGCATTGTTTAAGACATTATCAGAGTTAGTTTTATTTCTTAGATGCTCGTGACCATGTTGACTCCAGTCTTGGGAGAGCTGTTTAGATCATTATTGGGGCGTTAAGGCTTAAAGAAATTATTTTATGCTATGTTTGTTGTTTTATTATTTAATTGTGAATTACTATAATGGAACAAATACATAGTAATGTGATGGTTGGCTAGCCTAGTTCTACGATAGGCGCCATCACGACCTGTTAGGATTTGGGGTCGTGACATGTAATGAGCTGGCCGGTTATATTTTGTATTTGAGCATTGTTTCCATATTTGATGCTCCGCTTATGTGCATTTATTGTTATGTGACTTGCGAGGATGGTTGGTTTGGCTTCAGGAATGTTTTGGATTGAAATGGAACACTTAGTTTCATGGTTTGAAGCTTAAGTTATAAAAGTTGACTAAGGTTTGACTTTTTTGTAAATGGCCTCACAATAGTATTTTGATTGTCCCAACAAGTTCGTATGGGAATTTTAGACTTAGGCGTATGCACGAAATTTGATTTTGATGCTCCCACGTTTATTTGGATCTTTGGCGAAAATTGGAAATTTGAAGGGTTAAAAGGTTCATAGGCTTGACCGGGGATTGACCTTGGTGTTATCGGGTTAGAATTGTTGCTTTGGGATTTGGAATAGGTTCATTATGTCATTTGGGACTTGTGTGCAATATTTGGGATTATTCCGAGTTGGCTAGATGTGGTTCAACATGAGTTTTTGAAGTTTGTAAGGTGAATAATTTATTAGGCTTGAATTGAGGTACAAAAATAGTTTTGCTGTTATTTTGTATGAGTTGGGGCCTCGAGTATGTATGTATTATGTTTAGGACTTGTAGGTGTGTTTAGACAGGGTCTCGAGGGTCTCGTGTGTGTTTCAGACCATTTTTCTCATATTTGGAATTGCTGGTTTTCTGGTGCCAGTGCCTTCATCGCAATTGAGAAGGAGTCCCGCGATCACAGAGTGTGTTTTTGTGGTTGGTGGTTTTTCCTCTTTGCGTCCGCGTGTGGTGGTCGCGATCGCGAATTGTGTTTTGGTGGCTGGTTGTTTTTCATACTTGCCTTCGCATAGTGGTGGTCGTGATCATAGATTGTTGGGAGCTGAAGTTCCGCATTTGCGTATGGGGGTTCCGTTCTCGTAGCTTTGTGTCAGGCTGGGAGAAGGCATGCGGTTTAGTCATCGAGTTCACTGAAGGCAACCACATTTGTGTAGGTTTGGGTGCTGGTAAGTGCGATTGTGGGCCAAGGGTCGTGTTTGCGTAGGGTCATCCGGTAGCAGTTGAGATTTTGTTCTTCCTGATCGCGAAGTGTGTTTTGGTGGCTGGTTCTTTTTCATACTTGCGTTCGCATAGTGGTGGTCGTGATCATGGATTGTTGGGAGCTGAAGCTTCGCATTTGCGTATGGGGGTTCCGTTCTCGTAGCTTTGTGTCAGGCTGGGAGAAGGCATGTGGTTTAGTCATCGAGTTCACGGAAGGCAACCGCATTTGTGTAGGTTTGGGTGCTAGTAAGTGCGATTTTAGGCCAAGGGCCGTGTTTGTGTACGGTCATCCGGTAGCAGTTGAGATTTTGTTCTTCCTGATCGCGAAGTGTGTTTTGGTGGCTGGTTGTTTTTCATACTTGCGTTCGCATAGTGGTGGTCGTGATCATGGATTGTTGGGAGCTGAAGCTTCGCGTTTGCGTATGGGGGTTCCGTTCTTGTAGTTTTGTGTCAGGCTGGGAGAAGGCATGTGGTTTAGTCATCGAGTTCACGGAAGGCAACCGCATTTGTGTAGGTTTGCATGCTAGTAAGTGCGATTGTGGGCCAAGGGTCGTGTTTTCGTAGGGTCATCCGGTAGCAGTTGAGATTTTGTTCTTCTTGATCGCGAAGTAGTGCTTGTGATCACAAAGGGTATCGCTAGGCCGATATTGTAATTTATTATTTTCATATTTTGAGCTCATTTTATCATATTTTGAGATTGGGAGCTCGAATTGAGGCGATTTTCACCACTTGAATTGGGGTAAGTGTTCTGGATTCTGATTTGATTATTTTTATAATTCCATAATTGATTTAGCATTTGATTGGTGAATTTAAGAGAGAAATTGGGGGGGGGGGGGGGGGCCTTGTTTTTTACCCA
>ML261008.1:0-28893 GCA_005239495.1 Nicotiana undulata
CTAGGTTTTAATCTAAACCCATGATTCCTACTAATTTAATGTGTTAATCTACTCAAGAATTTATGTATCAAACTCACTTTATGGTAGAAATTACTTACCTTACAGTAGCTAGGTCGAATCTCCCCTTTTTAAGCTCCCCAAGTCGTCCAAGATGGAAGAAAATGGTTCAAAATGACTAAGTCACGTTTTTAATTACACTGCCCAGCTGCCCCTTTATATGCGAACGCGGTAGGGGCAGTGTGTTCGCGAACGCCAAATGGCCAGGCCCCTAGGTCCCTTCTATGCGAACGCGGATGGGGTCATGTGAACGCGGAGCCTAGCTGGGCTAGACCTACGTGAACGTGGTGGGGAGGGGTGCGAACGCGGAGAGCAAAAACTAGTCGGCCCACTGACTTACCCTATGTGAACGCATGCAAGCATGTGCGAATGTATAGGGTAATTTTCCACCCCTGCCCGACTCCTTCTATGTGAACGCATGAGTACACTCGCGAACACATAGAAGGAAACCATACTGAGAAAATCTTGTGTTTAGCATTTAGCTCTGAGGGGTCTGAAACTCACTCGAGCCCCCCCCCCCCCCCCCCCCCCCCCCCCCCCCCCCCGAACCCCGTCCAAAGGCATTGACAGGTCTGTATTTATGATATGGACTCGCTCGAATTCTCAGAATGCGAAAAACAACAACGAAACTAAGAATCCGACCCCAAAACCATATTGAATCAAACTTTAATCTTCAAGTTCTAGAATTTACTTTCAACACGCCGAACCTACCTATAATACTCGGAATGACACCAAATTTTGCGAGCAAGTCATAAATGACATAACGGACTCAACTTTTTGAAATTGAGGAAATCATATTTCACTATTTGGCGCCGAAACACTCCCGGGTCATCCAAAACTCGTTCCGAACACACGCCCAAATCTGAAATCATCATACTAACGGAACCTTCGAATCTCGATTCCGAGGTCGTTTACGAAAAATGTTGACCGAAGTCAAACTTGGCCTTTAAGGCCAGCCTTAAGGGACTAAGTGTTCCTATACCACTCCAAACTCTTCCAAACCTCGAACCACCAATCCCCGCAAGTCATAAACCAGTAAAAGAAACTACGGGAAGTCTCATTTAGGGGCACAAGGTTCTAGAATGCAAAACGTCTGGTCGGGTCGTTACATCGGGTTTGGCTAATTTCAGGAATTGTGCTTAATTTTGGTAATTTTTGAATGGGTTTCGTCTCCTTAGCATATATTGATGGTATAAATCTGCTTTTGGCTAGATTTGGAGCAATCGAAGGCCGGATCGAGGGGCAAGAGCATCGCGGATTAGTATTCGGGTCGGTTTGAGGTAAGTAACGATTGTAAATCTTGACCTGAGGGTATGAAACCCTGGTATTTCGTACAATTTTGATAAATGAGGTAACGCACATGCTAGGTGACGAGCGTGTGGGCGGGCACCGATAGGGATTGTGACTTTGTTCGTCCCGTAGCGACTATTAAGCTGCGTATTTGATTTGAAATCATATGATGTCCTGTATTTTTGAGATTATACTTTATTATGGGCTGTATGCCATGTTTGGGGCCTTGTGCCGACCTGTTTAGACCCTCATGGGTATTTTTCCACTATTCTCACACTATTTTGGATAGAAAATTATGAACTCAGTCATGCTTTATATATGTTGTTGTTTATTACTGTTATCACCCTGTTTTAGAATACTGAGAGGTTTTTTGGGATAAGTCCCGTGAGTTTTGATGCGTTGCCCGAGTGGATTGTGAGGGTCACTGAGTGAGGTCGAGAGACGAGTTTGTGAGGATAGTTATGGATCGGTATGCACGTCGCAGCGAGATATGTGGATCGGTCTGCGCGCTGCAACGAGATATATATTAAATTGGGTTGCACGCCGCAATGAGATATATATTGAATCGGGCTGCACGCCGCAGCGATATAGCGCTTGGGATTTAGGAGCCCTTCCAGGAGTCTGTACACCCCTAGTGAGCGCAGTCGACTATTATTTGGATCGGGTTGCACGGCGCAGCGGATATTATGTGGATCAGGCTGCAGGCCACAACGGTTATCTATACATAGTACCTGTTGAGTGAGAGTGCTGAGTGTGAGCATTGACTTATGATAATGGAGTCACAAGTGACTGAGAGGCTTTATTTACGAGTGACACTGTGCCTGAGAGGCTATTATTTATGAAACTATTATTTTTTACTCTTCTTTACACTGAGCCTCTTTGATAAATGTTGAACTAATGTTTATACAAGTTTAAACGGAAAAACTAGAGTTTTGTGAAATATTCGATAAATGTGGACCCTTGACTTGGTCTATTTACCTTCACTAGTACTTATTTTTATGAAATTATAAAGTTTAAACGCTCGTCACTGCACTCAAGTCTTTAGTTATGGTTGTTACTTACTGAGTTGGCGTACTCACGTTACTTCCTGCACCTTGTGTGCAGATCCAGGTATCGGGTCAGAGCGCTAGCTGACTTCCATTTGCTTTGGAGCTTATTTGAGGATAGAGATAGTTGTTTGGCGTCCACAGCGTGCCTTTTTACTTTCCTAGTCTATTGATTTCTCTTATTTTCTGGACTTGTATTAGCAAAGAAATGATATCATTCAGTGTATTTACTCTTTTAGAGGCTCATGACAGTTGACTCCGAATATTTGGGGTTGTGGTTAAACTTGGTCGTTTCATTATTATTATCGTTGAATATGCTTTAAAACGAGGAACTTTAATAGAATATGATAATTTATAGTTTAAACGGAAAGTGTTATTTGTCATTTGAGGTAGATTGGCTAGCCTTATTTAACGATAGGCGCCATACTACCGGTATTGATTTTGGGGTCGTTACAGATACTTACCTCAAAGACGACGACCCGGTACTCTAAAATGGACTTCTCGAGTGATAAGGCCTCCGGACGGTTCAAATCCAACTAGAACAACTTCAAAACACACATAAAACTTATAAGGAGCTATTCCGGATAATAAAGTTTTGATCTTTACAAAAATTTAAAAACGACCTAAAAGTTGACCCGCGGGATCGCACCTCGAAACCCGTCAAATTTTACAAAATCCGAATACCCATTCCAATATGAGTTCAACCATACAAAAATTTACCAAATTTTGATACCATTTCGTCCCTCAAATCATGAAATTTCGTTTTGAAAATTTTCTTCAAAAACAAATATTTTCCCTAACTAAAACACAATTTAAATGATAAAAACAAAGACTAATTCATGGAATATATTTAATTCTAAGTGAAGAACACTAACCCAATCGAATTGCTTGAAAAAACCACCAAAAAACTCCAAGAACCGAGGTCTAGAAGTCAAAATGTGATAAAAATGGTGAAACCCTCAATTTTGGAATATATTCTGTCTGCCCAGGTTTTTGTGCATCGCGATCGCGGAAGAAGAGATGTGATCGCGTATAAGAAAATGAATTGTTGGTCCAAAATGTGTTACGCGATCGCAGAAGGGCTTATGAGATCGCGTATAAGGGGTAGGCAGACTTCTGCGGTCGCAAGAGAGTCATGCGAACGCGAAGAAGAAAAAGGAGGGCTGCCCAGATTACTCATCGCGAACGCGACAATTAGCTCGCGAACGCGAAGAAGAAGAAACAGGAACCTACGCGAACGCGTAGGTAAGGACGCGAACGCGAAGGTCAAAAATGCAAAGCTACACGATCGCAGAAGGGACTTTGCGATCGCGAAGAAGGGTATCAGACACCATAAAACAGCCGTGCAAAAATAGGGGAAAATGACCCGAAGCCCATCCGAAACACACGCGAGGCCGCCGGGACCCCGTCTAAACACAAAAACAAGTCATATAACCTAACACGGACTCGCTCGAGGTCTCAAATCACATCAAACAACGCCGAAACGACGAATCATACCATAAATCAGACTTATGAACTTTCAAATCTTCAAACTTCAAAACTCGTGTCGAATCCTATCAATTCAACCCGGGATTTTGCGAACAAGTCCCAATTGATATCCCGGAGCTTCTCTAACTCTCGGAATTGCATTCTGACCCCGATATCTCCGAAACGCAATTGTGGTCAAACTTCTCCATTTTCCCAACTTCAAATTTTCCAACTTTCACCGAATTACCTCAAATTACTCTACAAACCTCCAAAACTAATTAAGGACGCGCGTCTAAGTCTAAAATCACCATACAAAGTTGTTGACATTACTCAAAACCCATTCAGAGGCTGTTTACACAAAAGTCAAAGTTCCGGTCAAATTCCACCGCTTAAGCTTCCAAAACTAAAATCCTTCTTCCAATTCGACTCCGGATCATCCGGTAACTGAATCCAACCAAGCACGCAGGTCGATATACACAATGTGAAGTTGTTCATGACCTTATGCCACCGAACGGAGCTTAAATTCTCAAAACGACCGATTGGGTCGTTACACGTATACGGACCTTTCCTCATCTAGTTTATTTTTTATTTTATTTTTTTATTATATAGAAAAGGAAAGATGGTCAACTAGGGGTATAATTGTCATTTTACCCTGCCATTTCATTTCTTAAACTTATAACTACGTGACCTTATCTCCTACTCACAAACCCTGACAAAATTTTAGAATTGTCCATCACTTTCCTCTCCTACTAGGCTATTACGCAATAGTTTACTCACAATTACCATCATACTCTGAAGAATCTCTCTGCGATTCATTCTTTAGGTCTACTTTTCCCTAATCTTCTTCTCTTTCTTTTTAAATTTTTTTGATTTCATACTGAAAATCATTGTTGTTGTCGTAATAACAAAGGGTAGACTGCTTAATTTGTGTCTTTTTGTTTGGTAGGTTTTTGGCTAAGAACATTGGATTTTTCCAGTTATGGTTTACAAATATGGGAATCTGAATTAGAGAATTAGACTCATTTTAGGATAAACTTATTTTAATGTTCTTATTATCTGGTTCCACAATATATATGATACTGGAGAAGATTCTTGTTTTGTAGCTTTTTTTTTTTGGATTTAGATAGATGACAATTCTAATGAAAACATTGATGTTGACTAACTTGACATAGATCGTACCAGACATGGGAATTCGATTAACAGATTTAAGTATGAGAAGATTAAAAGTTATAAAAAGATGCAATTTCACGTAGCATTTAAGTCGGGGATTCCTATTCCTTCGAGTCAAGGTTAAACCAAACACTTACCTTAATTGTGCAGGTCACTCACTGCTCAATCACAATTTTTCCTTTAGAATTTGCCTCTCCGCTCGAATCTAATCGCAATTGTCTCAATATTAATAATTATTTCTAAAGGAATTAACTTTAATGAAAAATCATAGTTTTTCTATGTGTCCTATCAAAAGACCAAAATTGACCCCGGGCCCACTTGGTCAAAACTCGAGGTTCGGACCAAACCCCGTTTACCCATTGTCCCTTGAGCCCGGATATACAATTGGTTTTGGAATCCGACCTCAATTCGAGGTCTAAATCCCCAAAATTTGAAATTCCTAGGTTCTACCCAAAAATTCTAATTTTTACCATGAAAACTCTAGATTCTAGGTTGAAATCTTGTTAAAAGTTTTTAAGGATTGAAAGGAATTAGTTAGGAATCACTTACTTATGAGTTGGAGAAGTTAGAGTCTTTGGGAAATCGCCTATTGAGGTTTAGGGTTTGAGAGAATTGAAAAATGGGTGAAAATCCCGTCTAAAATCCCACTTAACAAGGTGTAGTTATCGCAAATGCGATGAGGGGTTCGCAATTGCGAACCCTTTGAAATTACTGTTGCCTTCGCATTTGCGACACATATGTCGTATTTGCGACTTCTGGGGGCCTTCGCAATTCCGGCCAAAGCTTCGCATTTGCAACAATATTGTCGCATTTCCCAGACCTGCAGCCTTCGCATTTGCGAAGCCTAATCTCGCATTTGCGAAGCCTAATCTCGCATTTGAGAGATCAGAGGCTTGTGAAAACACCAAATACATCAGCTATGTTTATTAAGTCTAGATCACCCTGTGGCCTATCCAAAACTCACCCTAGCCCCTGGGGCTCCAAACCAAACATGCACGCAAGTCTAAAACATCATACGGACTTGCTCGTGCGATCAAATCACAAAAATAACATGTCACGACCCAATTTTCCAACCTTAGGGATCGTGATAGCGCCTAACACCACACTTGCTAGGCAAGCCAATGTTAGAGTTCGCTTAACTATTTCCTTTGATTAACCAATTAAACATGATAAAATAATTTTAAAATAAACTTACTCTAATGACTTTCAATGCATAATTCCGAATATAAAGAAATAAACAATTAAATAAACCGATCCATGAACTAATTATATAAATAACTCTAAAACCACCCCAGGGTCTGGTGTCACAATTCGCGAACGACTAAAGAATACTACATATAATGGGCTGAAATAAATAATATAATTGTTTTGAGAAAAATATAAAACAATCTCTACGAACTAAGAGAAGACTCTCGGGATCTGCGAACGCCGGTATATATACCTCGTGTCTCCGAAAAATAGATAACTGCTCTAAATATCTCTACTGCTGGCCGGTACCTGGATCTGCACAAAAGAGTGCAGAGTGTAGTATCAGTACAACCGACTTCATGTACTGAGTAAGTGTCGAGCCTAACCTCGACAAAGTAGTGACGAGGCTACGGCGGGGCATTAACAATATAACATGTGAACAATAATAAATGAAGCAAGAAGAAAATATAAAACAAATAAATAACAACTGTAGCAACAATTAAAATAACTCGGTCACATTTTCCAGGTCTCAGCTATAACCAATTCTCATGTACGTTTCCAAAATTCCAAACTTTGACTTTAAAATAAAATTAGTGAAAAATATAAAGAAAACAGTAAAGTAAAACAGTAATTTTTCAAATCTTTATTTTCTTTGAAAATCAGTAAAACATAAGTGTCCTCCCTTATTTCTCCTTGTTGCGGCGTGCAACCCGCTCCCACCTGTCTAAGTATATATCACCCTTATTGCTCCTCCCTAAGTATATATCACCCTTATTGCTCATGTTGCAGCGTGCAACCCGAACCCACTTGTCCATCCTTATCACTCCTTGTTGCGGCGTAAAACCCGCTCCCACCAGACATATCATATCAGTTTATTTATAAATTTTCACAATTCAGGCCAAGCTTTTCACAACGCTTTTGTCTCGTCCCTCAAATCATGAAATTTCGTTTTGAAAATTTTCTTCAAAAACAAATATTTTCCCTAACTAAAACACAATTTAAAAAATAAAAACAAAGACTAATTCATGGAATATATTTAATTCTAAGTGAAGAACACTAACCCAATCGAATTGCTTGAAAAAACCACCAAAAAACTCCAAGAACCGAGGTCTAGAAGTCAAAATGTGATAAAAATGGTGAAACCCTCAATTTTGGAATATATTCTGTCTGCCCAGGTTTTTGTGCATCGCGATCGCGGAAGAAGAGATGTGATCGCGTAGAAGAAAATGGATGTTGGTCCAAAATGTGCTACGCGATCGCGGAAGGGCTTATGAGATCGCGTATAAGGGGTAGGCAGACTTCTGCGGTCGCGAAGAGAGTCATGCGAACTCGAAGAAGAAAAAGGAAGGCTGCCCAGATTGCTCACAAAATTTTCAAAACGAAATTTCATGATTTGAAATAAAATTCCCTATTTCTACCCAAACCCTCAATTTTTACCATGAAAATATCTAGTTTTTGATTTAAAAGTGATGAAAAACAATGAGTAATTGAAAGAGTAAAGTTTAGAATTGATTACCAATGACTTGGGGATGACATTTGGTGAAGAAATTCGTCTCATATTTTACTGCGGACCACTCGGGATCATTGGAAAATAGATCTGGGTCCGTTTACTCAAAATGTTGACCAAAATCAACTGAAACCAAAATTTTAATTCCAAAATTATTATTTCTCATATTTTCACATAAAAGCTTTCTGGTTTCACACTCGGATTGTGCACGTAAATCAAGGCAAATAAACTTTATCTATTTAAGGATAATGAACCTAGAATGGAGTCATAATTCATAAGATGGCTCTTTGGGTCATCACAAAAGTTGAAACAAGAGCCTTAACATGTCCTAGAATATTAAGTATGTGGAGGGAGACTGGGAATAGTTGATACGCTTATGGAACTCATGATGAGATGATAACTTATACAACATCTTATTGAACTACATTGCTCCTTCTTTTACTATATATGTGTGTCTAAGACCTCTAAGGGATTGAAGGTTGTTATACAATAGGGTTCATGAGTTAGATTCTCCAACTTCTGATGCTCCATTCGTGAGAAGGGACCAAATACTTCGAATTTGTTGTTTGAACCACTCAAAAGTTTTACAAGCTCAAAATACAAACCATTGTCACCATCACGTTTTGAATTAGGTGTTAATTATAAGTATAGCTAATGTGAATATAAACAATAGGGTTCAGGAGTTCGATTCTCCAAATTATGATGCTTCATTCGAGAGAAGGGACCAAATACTTTGAATTAGTTGTTGGAGCCACTCAAAAGTTTTACAAGCTCAAAATATTTGTCATCATCAAGTATTGAATTAGGTATCGTGTTGCAATTATAGCTAATGTGAATATATCAAAAGGATAAGTGTTTTAGTTAATGTTGTTACTAGTAAAATCCCTTATCTGAAATATAAAAAATGAAACATAATTGTTTTTATCTTGATTTAAATTAATGTTGACTATTATTCTTTCTACTTTCAATATTAGTATTAGCTAAACTCTACTAGATTTGGTCCATAGACTGATAATAGGCTAAATTTACGTAGTTTAGTGTATGTTTATACTCTAAGTTAGTGATGCTTCACTGTCTTAAGATTATTAAATGATGATAAATTGGCTCTAATTGTGATTTTTGTGTTTCACAGGAGATAACTGCACTATTGAGGACTTAGGATGGTGATTTGCACAAAATTGAAGAAGAAAAGCCCCGTGGGATATTTGATGGGTGAATTGAAGGATGAAAGCGCTTGGGGCAGAATAAAAGTCCATTACCGCGGGCATTAGCACGAGCATTAGCGCGCCCGCGCTAGTTCAGTGATTTGGGACAGAACAAAACCCCACTAGCGCGGGCATTAGCGCGAGCATTAGCGCTCCCGCGCTAGTCCAGCGACCTCAGGCAGACTTAAACCCCATTAGTGCGGGTATTAGCGCTAGTATTAGCGCGCCCGCGCTAGTCCAGACGAGAAACTAAATTCTGAAGGGCACTTTTGGAAGTTTGGGAGCAATCCACTTAACCTATATAAGGTTCAACTCGCCCAGATGAGTAGATTATCAAGGTTTAGAGGCTAATTCAAGAATAGCAAAAGGCAAGAGGCAAGGAGGGCAATTGGGCATCAATTCTCATCCCCCTTCCTTGTGATTTTACCATTGATCATGATTTCTTTTGTTGTTTGAAATACAATTATGAGTAACTAACTTCTTTAATCTAAGGTTTTGGTGGAACCCGTTGAGGATAAACTTATTGTGATATTAATATAGTTTTGCTTGGTTTTCAATCTCTATTTGTTCAACTACGTTCTCGTTGTAGTTGATTGAAGGGCCCTCAATTAGCTGTTCCTATTTAGTGTGTATATACTCGAGAGAGAGTGCATATTTAGGTAATTGTTGAACAACATCACTCCCGGAGTATAGGAGAGATCCATAACCGAGGGTTTAAAGGTTGGATTAGAGATAACGATACCTTGGGTGCAATCTAAAGTGAACTGTAATATTAATTAGCTAGCGTAACTTGAGAGAGTGCGTCTAGTAGATTATCATAATTACTTGAGAGAGATTTATGATAGCCTGAGTGTTCATGATTGATAGAGATAATTAAGCCAAAACTATAGGAAATATACAAGAAGGGATTCCATCAACGGGGGAAACCATAACCTTAGACTTTTATCGCATCTGCTTACATCCAAACATTAGTTGTCTTTTATTTGTTTAATTTCATCATATGTAGTAGTAAAAATGCCAAAAAAGTGATATTCATAACCTTTGAGGAAATTGATTATTGAGAATCTTGTAGTCTAACAACAACATTTGATAGGTTAATTCCCTGTGGGATTCGACTCTGGGTAAAATACTCAGATTATATTTGCAATGCCCGCTTAGTCTTTTAATAGACATAGTTGAGCGTGATCAAATTTTGGCGCCATTGCCGGGGAATTAACGGTATTATCAAGTGTAGTTGGAGGAAAATACAAAATTCTTAAGTGTAGTCAATTTTCTTCGATTTCATTCATATATTGAATTTCTAACGTTTGTTGAATCGGTTGTACAGGTGCATGCCTAGAAACTCATCGAGAAATGTTGAAGTATTTGAAGCCTTACCATACCCCGAAAAAGTTTTCAAGGCCTTGAACAAGGACAACCGTAAAAGCAAGCAACAACCACTCATTGAAACAGACATGGCAGATATGAATGACAGGAACAATAATAATAATAATGGGGATATGTAGTTGACCCAGCCACATAGATTGCGGCTCCTGGGGTTCCCATTGCACCTGAGGCGCCTTTATATGACTGGGCACAACCCACAGTGGAGAATTTGGCCACCGCGATCATGGTCCCGCAGATAGAAGCTGAGTCCGTTCAAATCACGAATAATATGTTGCACTTGTTGCAGAATAAGGGGCTATTTTCGGGGTCATACATTGAGAATCCCCAGCAGCATTTGAAGAACTTCTTGTCGATCTGCAAGACTCAGAGGCAACCAAACGTCACTCCGAAGGCAATAAGACTGTTGTTATTTCCATTCTCAGTGATAGGAGTAGCCCAGACTTGGCTCAACTCGCTCCCTATCAATTCCATTACTACATGGGAGGAGTTGGTCAAATAGTTTTTTTAATAAATTCAATCCACCTAACAAGACAACGCAACAAATTGATGAGATCTTGAGCTTCAGGCAGAAGCCTATGGAGACACTGTAGGAGACATGGGAACGGTTTAAAGGGATGTTGGTTATCTGTCCTCACGACGGTATTCTAGAGCATATGTTGGGGCAGCGATTTTATATGGGTCTAGCTGATGGTGTGAAAGTCAACGTTGATGCTTCAGCTGGTGGAGCATTCCTGAGTAATACGTGGAGAAAAGCCAGGATTTACTTGATAAGATGGCATAAAATTTAGGGTGGACAACCAGGGGTGCACCTATTACCCCAATCGTTCACTCAGTTCCATTAGATCCGTCCAACACTATTGCTAAAAATATGGCAACTCTGATGACACAGATGAGCATACTTATGAAGAAGGTAGAGGAGTCGGGGCAAAAGCAGCAAGTTCATATTGTGGATACTACCAATGGGGGCTTATGCACATCTTGCATTAGTCAACCAATTGGTAATCAGTGGAATGCATATTGTGATCATCCTCACTACCCGAAAAATATGAATTATGTGTCAAACTATGGAGGTCAGAGACAAGGTGGACAAAATTGGGGTCAGCAAGCTCAGCCGTACAGACCACCTCATCAGCAGCATAACATTGGAAACATGGGTGACATGAGACCTCATGGTAATGTGGCGCCTTACCAAAGGCCACAAGGGTTTAATAATCAAAATCAACAGCAAGCATATCACCCCCCTCAGCAACAAAATGGGGAGAGACAAGAAGATGGGTTTTCTAGACTTGAAGCGATGATGCAACAGGTGATTGGGTCAACTGCCAAAATCAGTAAGAGAGTAGAAGCACACGAATCAGCTATTAAAAATATTGAAGTGCAAATGGGCCAGATATCAATGTCCTTGAATAATCGTCCTCTTGGGACTTTGCCTGCAGACACTCAGGTAAATCCTAAGTACCAGGGCCCAAAGCAGCTGATGGCAGTGAGTCTCCGCAATGGCAGGGACTTAGACTTGGAACAGGAGATAGCTCGTGAAAGCAGGCAGGCCAAGACACTGGTACCAATGCCTATTGAACTTGATGATTCAACAAACTTGACCAAGGTAACAGTGCAACCTGCTGAAGGAGAACCCAGTGCGTAGAGTGAGGCTGAAAAAGAAGTGGAGATAGCCCAAGAGCCGGTAGTTGAGGTGGTGGCTGAGAAAGAAAAATCCCAAATCACTGGGAAAAAGAGACCGCCAGCTCCATTCCCTCAGAGGCTGGCCAAATACCAAAAAGATGAAAAGTATAAGAAGTTCTTGGATATGCTGAAACAGATACATGTAAACATTCCTCTAATTGATGCTCTGAAGGAAATGCCTGACTATACGAAGATGATGAAGGACTTGATGTACCAAAATTCGATTTCCAAGACTTGGCAATTGTGACTCTTACTCAGACTTGCAGTGATGTAGTGACACGACCAATTGCAGAGAAGTTGTCTGATCCAGGGAGTTTTACAATTCCCTGCACCATTGGCAATTTTGCTTTTTCCAAAGCACTGTGTGATTTGGGGGCCAGTATTAATCTCATGCCACTGACCATTTACAAGAGACTGGGGATTGGTAGAGCCAAACCAACTTCTATGTTATTGCAACTAGCTGACAGGACGATAAGAGACCGTCAGGCATTCTGGATGATGTATTGGTGCAAGTGGGGAAGTTTGTGTTCCCTGTTGATTTTGTGATACTAGACTGTAGAGTGGATAAGGAGATTCCCATAATTTTGGGAAGGCCATTTTTGGCCACAGGCAGAACCCTCATTGATTGTGAAACTGGGGAGCTCAAGATGAGACTAAACGATGAAGAAATCACATTCAATGTGCAAAAATCCATGAGGAGACCAAGTGAATTCGCCAATTTCTCTCTCATTGATGTTGTGGATGTGATAGTGGAAGAATATGATGCGTCCTTAACTATTGAGGACCCCCTTGTTGCATGTTTGATGAATTTGGGTGAGGTAAATGGGGAAGAACTGGCAGAATGGGTGTTAGCACTTGAAGGAAAAGGGGTCTGGCCGAGGGCTCTCGAGTTTGAGCCATTACACTTGGATAAAATAGAGAGCCCGCCAGCCAAACCATCTGTGGAAGATCCACCCAAGCTGGAGTTGAAACCACTGCCAGCCCATCTCAGGTACGCGTTTCTTGGACCTAACTCTACTTTACCTGTTATTATCTCATCAAGTTTGTTAGATGTGTAGGAAAATCAACTGTTACAGGTACTCACTGAGTGCAAGACTGCCATTGGGTGGACCATGGAAGATATCAAAGGGATCAGCCTGGCATACTGTATGCACAAGATTCTCCTGGAAGATGGACACAAACCTTACAGGGAACACCAAAGGCGGCTGAACCCAAACATGAAGGAAGTGGTGAAGAAATAAATTATCAAGGGGTTAGATGCGGGAATCATTTTCCCCATCTCTGACAGCAACTGGGTTAGCCCAGTGCAATGTGTTCCAAAAAAGGGTGGCATGATGGTTGTAAAGAATGACAATAATGAGCTAATATCGACAAGAACCGTCACTAGCTGGAGAATTTGCATGGATTACAAAAAGCTGAATCTTGCCACCCAGAAAGGTCACTTCCCACTTCCTTTCATCGATCAAATTCTCGACAGGCTGGCAGGGAGGTCTCACTTTTGTTTCCTGGATGGGTACTCGGGGTACAACCAAATTTCCATTGCCCCAGAAGACAGGGAAAAGACCTCATTCACATGTCCCTATGGGATATTTGCCTTCAGAAGGATGCCATTCGGCCTCTACAATGCACCTGCCATATTTCAAAGGTGCATGATGGCCATATTGACAGACATGGTTGAAGATATCATGGAGGTATTCATGGATGATTTCTCAGTGGTGGGAAATTCATTTGATGAGTGCCTAGCAAATCTAACCTGTGTGCTAAAGAGGTACATTAAGATGAATCCTGTGCTTAACTGGGAGAAGTGTCATTTCATGGTACAAGAAGGGATCGCCTTGGGGCACTTGGTGTCGAGAGTGAACCGCGCTAAAGTAGATGTGATTGAAAAGCTTCCACCGCCCACATCGGTCAAGGCTATACGTAGCTTCCTTGGTCATGCCGGGTTCTACCGGCGATTCATCAAATATTTCTCCAATATAGCCAACCCTCTCTGTAAGTTGCTTGAAAAAGATAACCCCTTTGTGTTTTCTAATGATTGCAGGGTGGCTTTTGAGGAGCTGAAAAAGTGGCTAGTCACGGCCCCGATAATTGTTGCCCCCAACTGGGAGCAACTGTTTGAACTCATGTGAGATGCATGTGACTACGTAGTGGGAGTCGTGTTAGGTCAGTGCAAAGATAAGATAATGCACCCAATCTACTACGCAAGTAGGACATTGAGTGGAGTTCAGCAGAACTACGGTGACCGAAAAAAGAGATGTTGGCAGTAGTGTTCGCCTTTGACAAGTTCATATCATACTTGATCGGGTCGAAGGTGATTGTGTACACTGATCATGCAACCATCAGATATTTTATTGAGAATAAAGAATCCAAGCTGCGCCTAATTCTTTGGGTGCTGCTATTGCAAGAATTCAATCTAGAGATTCGTGATCGCAAGGGCACGGAGAACCAAGACGCAGACCACCTGTCGCGACTTGAAGGTGCTGAAAATGCAGTGGAAGCAGAGGATATTCTGGAAACCTTTCCAGACGAGCAACTAGTCACCACGAGCATGGAGGATGTGCCATGGTATGCAGACATTTGAAACTACCTGGCAAGTGGTATTGAACCTTATGAACTCTCATCTGTCCAAAAGAAAAGGTTTTATCGTGATTGCCGCAATTACTATTGGGATAAAACTCACTTGTTTAGAATTTGTATTGATAACATGATCCGGAGGTGTGTCCCCGAGATAGAGCAATTTTCTATTTTGCAGGCTTGTCACGCTTCAGCGTATGGAGGGCATTTTGGAGGAGTTCGAACATCAGCTAAGGTGTTAGAGGCCGGATTCTACTAGCTAACTGTGTTCAAAGATGATCACCAATGGGTGAAGAGCTGTAATGAGTGTCAAAGGACGGGGAACATATCCCGTCGTCATGAGATGCCCATGAACCCGATACAAGAAGTGGAGGTGTTTGATGTTTGGGGGATTGACTTCATGGGTCCCTTTGTCAGCTTCTATGGTAATAAGTACATACTTGTTGCTGTAGATTATGTGTCAAAATGGGTGGAAGCTGCAGCACTCCCCACCAATGATGCAATAGTGGTGGTGGGGTTCTTGAAGAAAAACATATTCACCCGTTTTGGGATACCAAGGGCCATTATCAGTGACGGAGGCACTCACTTCTGCAATCGTGTCTTCGAAAAGCTACTAGCCAAGTATGTTGTGCGCCACAAGGTGGCAACCCCTTATCACCCTCAGATGAGTGGGCAGGTTGAGATATCAAACCGTGAAATCAAGAGTGTGCTGACCAAAACAGTAAACGCCACAAGAACTGATTGGGCGAAAAATCTTGATGACACACTCTGGGCCTATAGAACTGCATTTAAAATGCCAATTGGTATGTCTCCGTACAAATTGGTATTTGGGAAGGCCTGTCACCTGCCTGTAGAGCTGGAACATCGAGCTTGGTGGGCACTGAAACAGTTGAACATGGATCTTGATGCTGCGGGTGCAAGTCAAGTCACAGAGCTGCATGAGTTGGAAGAATTCAGGTATCAAGCATTTGAAAGCACAAGGCTATATAAAGAAAGAATGAAAAGGCTACACGACAAGAACATTGTGGAACGCAACTTCAAACCCGGAGATAAGGTACTGCTCTATAATTCAAGATTGAGATTATTTCCGGGTAAGCTCAAGTCCCGATGGTCTGGACCATTCAGAGTGGTCGAAGTGTTTCCCTATGGTGCTGTGGAGATTGCTACTGAAGATGGGTCCAACGCCTTCAAGGTTAATGGACAGAGATTAAAACTGTATGTGGGGTTGGACGAAACCAAGGATTTGTCTGTGGTGTATCTTTTTTGAACCCCAGAGGTCGAGCGGACCTTAAATGCACTCAGTATGCGTCGTGTCGCGACGTTAAATCAGGCGATTCATGGGAGGCAACCCATTGACTTGTTGTAATTGTCGTGCCACGACATTAACTAAGGCGTTGGTTGGGAGGCAACCCAATACGTATAGTGTTCATAGTGTAAGTACTAACATATGCAGGTGTGCGAGGAAAGGGGTGTACACAAGACCCCAAGAAATAAGAACGAAAAGAACAAGGTTGGTTGACGCCTGGACTAGCGCGACCGCGCTAAGCTCGCGCTAATGGTCGCGCTAGTTGGGATTTATTCTGCCTCCCAGGCTTCGCAACTAGCGCGGCCGCGCTAAGCTCGCGCTAGTTGAGTTTTATTCTGCCTCCCAGGCATCGCTACTAGAGCGACCACGCTAAAGGTCGCGCTAGTTGGATTTTGTTCTGCCACTCGACCCCTGGACTAGCGCGCCCGCGCTACACTAGCGCTAAGGTCGCGTTAGTCCATCTCGACACAAGTAAGTTTTCGGTTATTTTATTTTTTTTATAATTTTTCTATTTTCTGTTTTTTAATTCTTGATTTTGAACAGTATTTTCGTTCAGATTTATCTTTACATGAAAAGTGGCTAAAATTCGATTACTTTTGAAAGTGTGGATATTTTTGAGCGACCACTTGTAAACCTGGCTATTTTTGAATTCTCCAAAATTTACACAGTATATACACTCTCAAAATAATAGCAAAAAGATTGTATATTTTTTATATATCATATATCGATAAATAAATTTTATACACCTTTTTTATTACCGAATATAAATAATATTGGTTGCAGACTAAAAATGATCTTTTAAGCGGTAAAAAGATATGAGAAATGTATAATTTTTAGTTTCTTCCAAAAAAAAAATTAGGATAAAAAATATAGATTTTGTATTTTTGTATTATAAACATATGATATACATATTTATATACTTTTTAGTTAGCGAATGCAATTAGTTTCGGCCGACCAACTAATTTTATATTTTTCCCAAAATATAATTACAAAAAATATTTATATACCACATTATCAGTTAACATAAATTAACCCACGTGAGTACCTAATTTTTTACTACACTCGAGTCTTCTATAATTTTCTAGTGCTTAATATTATCTAGGCTTAATTTTGATATTTTAGCTCTTATGTTTTTTACTAGGCTTTATTAGAGAATACATAATATTTTTAACACAGTCTACTAGCACATAGAAATCATAAGACTTTATTTTAAACATGGATAAAAATCTAATCTTATCACATCTCTACTCACCACGTTATTCACTTGTGACATCCCTTTTTCACTATTTTATCATATTCTTGCTTCTCGAATAAATAATTTAATAACTTAATCATTTCTAATAATTAATTTAAGGGCTAAGCAACTAGTAGGTGCGCTTTAACTTCTTCATTTATGGACTCGCTTGCGTAACGTGATATTTAGCATTCAATAAATTAATTAAATAATCTTTTACCATATCCAATAGCTTTAAATAGTCCTAATTTTATTAATTCCCACAATCGTGGGTTCACTTGTGTAGCACGATAGTGACATTTAATAAATTTCAAAATTAATTTTCTCAAGCACGAATATAGTAATTTCTCAAATATACTACAATTAATTGATTTTAATGATTTCGAATTCGCTCGCGAGGCGCGATTATGATAAGTTAATTTATTTTATGTTTGATCACGCATTCACTTGCGTAGCATGGTTACGACAATGTAATATTATCCAAATCATTCTTCAATAATTCTTAATCAAGAAATAAAAGCGGATAGGTAAAACATGAAAATCAAATAAAGTACAGTTTATCCAAAATTAATTCAAGCGAGCTTTAGTCAATAAGAGTGACCGTGCAAGAACCACAGGACTGGAGGAATGCCTTACATCTTCTCCTCGGCCAACATAATTTTTTACCCGGACTTTGTTTTCGCAGACCAACATGAAAAGAGTCAAATCTTCCTTTGAATAGGAATTCAAATAAAAAGTGACTTGGAACAACTAATTATTAATTCCAAGTGGCGACTTGAACAATAAAATAATCTATACTTCAAAAATATCACTTTAATTGGAAAAATTCTTTAACCCACAATAATCCACAACATAAATATATCTTTTGAGGTTAAAAATGGGAGTGATAGCTCCGACGACTCTGCTGGGGAATAACCAGAATTCAAGCTTGTACATGTTGACTTTTATTTGGATTTATTAATTTTGTATATACAGTGATTTATTTGGGCCCAGTGTGCTACTTGTATGCTTTTTACCGCTTTGATATTGTTGAACTGTACATATAAACTATCTTCTCATGCACCCCCTCTGAGTTTTCATGAAAGTAAAATTGGGCATTTACTTGACATAACCCGCTTTCTTTGAGATAGCCGAGGTGCTTGGCATCCGATGAAGGATTTTAGTCACACATGTTTTAGGCTGGGAGCACCACCGGCTAAGCCAGAAAGCAATGTTGCCGGTACGCTGACCCTATCCCGCTCGAGTTGTCCGTTCGAGTAAGTCTGTCTGTATACCTTTTTCCACCATGATTTAAACCTAGAAGAGCAAACCTCATGGAGGATATCCCTTGTAGGCTCGCTTTACTTGCATCACGTGCATTTAATATAGCGGGGCTTGGCATAGGGTCGAGTTCTATTTTGGACAGGTACATTATTGAGACCATTATGTTTATGTGCTACCTGTTGCATTATTTGGGAAGCTTGCGTGTTGACTGACTTATGTCACGACCCGAAATTCCCACTGTCGGACCTTGATGGCGCCTAACATCACACTTTCCAGGCAAGCCAACGTTAGAGGTTATTTAGCCAATTCCTTTACATTTTTAGTGATTATCAGTAACAAGCAAAAACAAAGCGAAATAATGTGAAGCTATATAGCTAAGAACTTAAATTACAAGCTATCACTACCCAAAATCTGGTGTAACAATTCTCGAACACACTAAGATTTTCTACAAATATTTGTTCGGAAGAAAATACAATTGTTTGGGAAGTAAAGTTAAAACAGTAAGTATAGGAGTATAGAAGGGGACGCCATGGCCTACGGATGCCAACAGGACTACCTTGGGTCTCCTAGCTGTATAATCTGCAGCCAGCCTCTCGATCAGCCGCTACCTGCTCCAAAATCTGCATAGAGAGTGCAGAGTGCAGAGTGCAGTATCAGTGCAACCGACCCCATGTACTGGTAAGTGCCGAGCCTAACCTCGACGAAGGAGTAACATAATAACAGAATGTAAATAAAATATTACAACGTGCAACCTGAACCCACCATATTATAATAATCACAATCATAGTTCACCCTTATCTCACCACGTTCTACCTTTATTACACATGTTGCGCCGTACAACCCGATCCCACCATATAATATCAATTCACCATTATTCTTCCTCAATATATCATCCTTATTCCACCCGTTGCGGCGTGCAACCTGATCCCACCATATTCATATCAATTACACATGAAGTATAGAAGTTCCACAAACTAACACAAGACCCTTCTCAATACGTAAACTAAACTTCAAAACAAGGCTAATGGAAATCTTATACTCGACAAAACTCTTCACAGGTAATACTACTCAGCGAGACCAATCCAGAATGTCACTAACACGCAAATAAGAACAACTTAAGCAAGTAATAGGGGATAATCAAACTACGAGGTAACAATTATCTTCAACAAGGAGAAATAGTATCTAACAAGTAGATATTAGGCATGGAATTACACGTAGGCATGTAACAATTGAAGTGAGGAAAGAAACATTACATTAAGAACGGGAAGGAAACAAGCAAGTCAAATAGATTGGCGGCGCATAAGCACTCGTCACCTCACATATACGTCGCTCATATGATTTTCATATAACAATTAAGGCAGGGATTCCTAATCCCTCAAGTCAAAGTTAGACACAACACTCACCTCGATCCACATGACACCCACTGCTCAATTACCATTTTTCCTCTAGATTTCACCTCCAAACCATTCCTATCTAGCCATAATTAACTTGATAACATCAAATATTGCTAAAACTCAATTACAATGCATAAATTTAGGTTTCACAAACTTTCCCCAGAAAAGTCAAAAATCGACCCCGGACCAGCTTGGTCAAAACACAAAGTTTGGACCCAAAGCCTGTTCACCCATTCAACCCCCCCCCCCCGCGAGCCCGAATATGTAATTAGTTTCGGGATCCGACCCCAAATTGAGGTCTAAATCTAAACCTCCCAATCTTCCAAAATCCCTAATTTTCTACCAAGAAAGAATAAAGTTTAGGGCTAGAAATTTAACAGGTGATGATAGAAATGGAAGAAGATGAGTTAAAGAGTACAAACCTATGAATTGATGTTGAGTTTTCCCTTCAAAATCGCACCTAAGACGAGCTCTAATGAAGAGTTTTTGAAAAATGGTTAAAATCCCCTTTTTGAACTATTTTAAGGTCTGGGCGTCAAGCCTTTTTCGCGTTCGCGAAGGGCCTGCCACGTTCGCGATTCACATCAGACTGAAGGGTTTTCACGATGGATTGCACGCGTTCGTGATGGTTTGTCCCCCCCTGACCATCGCGTTCGCGTAGAACAACCCACTGATCCTTAGCCCACCTCCAATACCTTACGCATTCACGTCTTGCTGGTCGCGTTTGCGAAGAGCAGACCCCTCAGTGCTCCGCGTTCGCGACCTTGGACTCGCGGTCGCATAGAACAAACCATCCCCCAGCCCAGCTTGCGCTTCGCGTTCGCGTAAGAGCCTTAGCGAACGCTAACCACTCAATTAACTTTTACCCCTCTATCCGACCCAACCCCTCCCACTATCCCCACTCTCCCTCTCACGTTACAACTCAACTCCCCATAAACCCTTCCCCTTCTTCTTCGATTCCTCTTCATCTTCATCCCCAACTCAAGCAAATCTCTGCACTTCTTCTTCTCCCTCTCACGTTACAACTCAACTCCCCATAAACCCTTCCCCTTCTTCTTCTATTCCTCTTCATCTTCATCCCCAACTCAAGCAAATCTCTGCACTTCTTCTTCTCCCTCCCACAACTCAAGCAATCCCAAGACCAAGTCTTCTTCAACCCCCATAACTCCATCTCCCTCTTTAAACTCTACACGTATGTATCTCCCCCACTAATTTTCTTTTAATTTTGTAACTTTGTTTTGTTTTTCCTTTTCCTTTTGTACAAAAATTGTAGCTTTTTCTTATTTGGTAGAAATACTTGGTAGTAGTTGATTTGTACTGGAAACTGATGATATGTGAAGCGCGGGTTGTTGTGATTATGTTTGGGTTATTGTGGTGGTGCTTAATATCCAATATTGGGTAATTTGGGGTTTCAAGTGATTAAAGCGCACCACATGTTTGTGAAAATGCCCCATTGGAGGGAATTAACGTGACCAATTGTACGGTGAAGTCTGAGTGACCACAATTGGGTAACCATGTTGTACTGAGCTAATACTGTGCTAATTGTAGGTACAATGCCTCCACGCAACCATCAAGCCACCGGCTCCTCCTCGAGACGACCAGCAAGTTCCACCACCGGAAGGCCACGAAAGTCAGTTGACTCTAGGCCCTTCAACAACCACAAGTTTGTCTCAGCAAAGGCTCAGGACAGGTTCGCTGAAAAAGAATATAAGTCAGTTGTACCTGAGCATGGCATGGATTCCAACGCCACCCGGATGAACTGTCCTAAAATGTATGAGGTGTTAATGCAGCGTTGTCTGGATATTTTCTTTGAGGAGCCCGATGAGGCCAATGCCATGATTGTCCGGGAATTTTATGCCAACACTCCGGAGCACAAAAACTATGTGGTAACAGTGCGGAGAAGGAAGGTCAATGCCTCAATGGAGAACATTCGGACAATGTACAGGCTCCCTCCACCAGTGGATGTGTATGAGGATGGCTACCAAGCCAATGGAAAAAAGTGACCTTCCTCGTCCCGGCCTTCTGTCAACTCGGAGTCGCGTTGAAGTGGTACAAGTACGGGAACAAATTTCACTCATCCGCTCTCAATTTTGAGGCCAAATGTTGGTTGCCTAATCAACAGCAGATTCTTGCCATCCAAGAACACCTCATAGGTGAACATTCCTCGAGGGTATTTGATTTGGTGTTTCATGACTGATAAACCATTTGATGTAGCCCGGGTCATCCATGCGGAGATGTTTGTCCGTATCAAGGTTCAAAGGTATGGTTTCTTCTACCCATCTCTCGTCACTTGCTTGTGCGTTGCGGCTGGGGTTCCAGGAAACTTTGCAGTAGATGGCTGGGTGCCAACAGTGCATTCCTTCAAAGCTGAAAGAGTTACTACGGGCAAGGAAACAGTGGTGGCGGATGAGTAATTAGAAGGGCATGACTCTGAGGAAGAGGAGGCGGAGTAGGAGCCACAACATGGAGAGGAGGAGACAGAGCACATGGAGGTGGAGCAGCCCATTCAGGCGCATGTTGCAGATGTTGGAGGCCCGTCTAGGGCCAGTCGGGGACAGCGTTTGGATCACCTGGAGCATGATGTGGTCGGGTTGAGGACCTCAATGACTGAACTAGGGACCAGAGTTGATGAAATGGCTACCCATCAGAAAAAATCCGAAAAGAAGATTATGGGTTGGCTACGTGCCCTGGGTCGTGCTTGCAATGTGGACCTAGGAACTGTCTCCGACCAAGATTGAGCTGTCACGGAAGTCCCCTTACCTTACTCTGTATTTTAATTGGGCATGAGGGCATGTCCTCATTATAAGTGTGGGGTGGGGGAAGGATTCCCTGTTTGTTGTATGTTGTACACTTGTTATTTTTTTGCTTTAATTTTCTTTTAACTTGGTAGAATTGTAGTTGCTTTTCATGTTTTTTTTCGTTAGTTTTGTTTAGGGTTGTTTTTGTTTTGGTTGTGCTGTACATAGTGTATAATCAATTAAGTCGTCTTGGCCCGACGACGGATCCCTTCGACGGGGTTCTTGAGGGTCTAAGTCGATCACAAAAAAAAATATGTAGTGGACTTTTCCTGATTACGGACTTCTAGGCAGTTTTCTTGAGGGAAGTTAGTTTAAAGAAAATACCAAAAAGATTTTTTATTTTCTTTTTAGGTAGTGTAGTAACTCCCCCTTGGTTTTTCTTTTGACCACGGTTCTTTTTCAAGGGTTTAGCTTGAACCGGGTATAGTTAGTTTTCTTTTTTTTTAGTTGTTAGGTTTCTTTTGGGCAAGGAGCTGAATTACAGAATGCATCCCTTAGTGTGTTACACCCGAACACCAAAGACCCTAGAGTGTAACGCTTAGCTCATTTGTTGACTCTTGTAGATGCCTTAATTTTGCATGTTGTAACCAACTTGAATGCTCAGTGAAGTGTTTTGATGAACCAATCTGGAGTGAATTATGTGTCATGTGTGTGTAAGGTATTTGCATTTTGTACTCTATGTCCACATTTGATACCTAGAACTTGCCCCGTGTGTGTGCAAAGCGAAATAGTAGTTTGTTCAGTCTTAAAAGTGATATAGACATTTCTTTGTTAAGCCAGACATAAATATGTATCCACCTGATTGCAATTCACCATAGTTAACCCCTTTGAGCTTATAAGCCTGTTTTGTTGGCAACCACATTACAAACCATACCCAATTGTTTGAATAGCCTGACTGTTTGAACCCTATACCTCCTATAAGCACTTGAATTGTAGAGAACATGTAAAAGTCTAAGTGTGGGGTGGTGGTCTGGTTTTTGAGTGGAATCAACGAAATAGGAAGAATGGTGCGAAGCATAAAATAATGAACACCACTGGGGGAAAAAGAGAGAAAAAAAATAGGAAGAAAGAAGGACAATGAATAAATACAGTCCTTGATGGGTAGCGAGTTGAAGAAAAAAGTGCACCTAATGAAATTTTGGGGTAAACTAAAGAGAGTGGTGGAAATTCTGGCCAAACATAAGAATGGGCTGAAAGCTACAGTAGTTGTATTAAAAGTGCTTAGGGAGGTTAGTCACTATATCTAAAGATATCCTACCTGTCCCTTAGCCTACACTACAACCAAATGAAGACCTAATTGATCTTAGACTGAATGGACTCGATTAGTAGAGTATTACACTACGGGCAATCCTATGGTGTATCTTTGTGGCATATGAATGTTCTTTCCGAGAGTGAGTGAATTCTTTCTACTTTCCTACTTGTTCTTAATATTACTCTTGTGGAACTACTCTCGATTGTGTGATGTGAGGGCATGTGATTCATGACGGGAAGGTAAGTCTTGACCTCTGTGTAGAGTACTTTGAGGAAGTAAGAATATGGCATGGCATGTGAGAGTCGCCGTTTGAGGCATAGATGTTACACGGCTAGGTACAATGCTCGTAAAATGTTCGTGGTGTGATACCGTAGGGAAATGCTTAATGAAAGAACCCTTGTAGGATATAGTGGATTGCTCGAGTACTAGCAATCATTTAAGTGTGGGGTGTTGATAATAGGCTAAATTCACGTAGTTTAGCGTATGTTTATACTCTAACTTAATGATGCTTCATTGTCTTAAGATTATTAAATGATGATAAATTGGCTCTAATTGTAATTTTTGTCTTTCACATGAGCTAAATGCACTATTGAGGACTTAGGATGGTGATTTGCGCGAAATTGAAGAAGAAAAGCCCCGTGGGATATTTGATGGGTGAATTGAAGGATGAAAGCGCTTGGGGAAGAATAAAAGTCCATTAGCGTGGGCATTAGCGCGCCCGCGCTAGTTCAGTGATTTGGGACATAAAAAAACCCTACTAGCCCGGGCATTAGCGCGCCCGCGCTAGTCCAGCGACCCCAGGCAGACTGAAACCCCATTAGCGCGGGTATTAGCGCTAGTATTAGCGCGCCCGCGCTAGTCCAGACGAGAAACTAAATTCTGAAGGGCACTTTTGGAAGTTTGGGAGCAATCCACTTAACCTATGTAAGGTTCAACTCGCCCAGAGGAGTAGATTATCAAGGTTTAGAGGCTAATTCAAGAATAGCAAAAGGCAAGAGGCAAGGAGGGCAATTGGGCATCAATTCTCATCCCCCTTCCTTGTGATTTTACCATTGATCATGATTTCTTTTGTTGATTGCAATACAAGTATGAGTAACTAACTTCTTTAATCTAAGGTTTTGGTGGAACCCGTTGAGGATGAACTTATTGTGATATTAATATAGTTTTGCTTGGTTTTCAATCTCTATTTATTCAACTACGTTCTTGTTGTAGTTGATTGAAGGGCCCTCAATTAGTTGTTCCTATTTAGTGTGTATCTACTCGAGAGAGAGTGCATATTTAGGTAATTGTTGAACAACATCACTCCCGGAGTATAGGAGAGATCCATAACCGAGGGTTTAAAGGTTGGATTAGAGATAACGATACCTTGGGTGCAATCTAAAGTGAACTGTAATATTAATTAGCTAGCGTAACTTGAGAGAGTGCGTCTAGTAGATTATCATAATTACTTGAGAGAGATTTATGATAGCCTGAGTGTTCATGATTGATAGAGATAATTAAGCCAAAACTATAGGAAATATACAAGAAGGGACTCCATCAACGGGGGAAACCATAACCTTAGACTTTTATCGCATCTGCTTACATCCAAACATTAGTTGTCTTTTAGTTTGTTTAATTTCATCAGTTGTAGTAGTAAAAATACCAAAAAGTGATATTCATAACCTTTGAGGAAATTGATTATTGAGAATATAGTAGTCTAACAACAACATTTGATAGGTTAATTCCCTGTGGGATTCGACTCTGAGCAAAATACTCAGATTATATTTGCAATGCCTGTTTAATTTTTTAATAGACATAATTGAGCGTGATCATAGACCATGAGAGGGGCCTTGTGAATGTACATCAATTTGCTTCATTTGTGTACTTTTTGGAGAAGTTCAGTTATCACGCGTCATAAGTAAGACGTCTTTGTATGATGAAAGTTTTAACTCATTGTTGTTATCTAATGGCTGATAATTTAAAGTATACATGTTTGCAGGCACCATCGGAGCGTGTATATCTTTTAGTTGGATGTGCAGATTAGTTAGCTCCGTGAAAAATAGAGCTGGAAGGAAAATTATACCATCTTTGATATTGTATTCGTCTCAAAGCATGTCATACGTGATCTATGATTGTTGTAGGAATGGCCATTGTCCGCTAGATCCTAGAAGGTGAAAAGGCATCTGGAAGTAGTTTTGTTTATGCGAACTGATAGCTTGGATACGATATTGTTTATTGTTTTTACTTCAATGCTAAGTTTATAGGTACCAAGTCTACTAAATCTTATCTTGTAAAATACAGATGCACTATCTCTATCCAAAAGTCTTTAAGCTTAATTACAAACTTGAAAATGGTCAACTCTGTTAAAAATAATAAAATAAAAAAGGAGAATGTTAAGCGTTTGCAACAAATTATATGTGATACAAAATAAATTGCGGTCATAATATAAATATGAAGAAACATAATTTTACTGATAAAATGATCCGGGTACAATTCTGTTTGTTCCCTTGATTTTTCTCTCCTAATTATCTCCGTGATTCGAGGGCTGGAGCAACGTATTTCTCTAACGTAGGATGATGCAGGCTTTCATGAATTTATTTGATATACATGAAGTATATTGTGTATCTTCTTCAATTATTTGATTATCAAGAATTATCCGGCCACTTATTGATCTCTTTGTGAATATCCAATGAGTTTATGGGATTTTCGAGATGAACTCCATTTTTTGAGATGCCTTTTCAAAGGGAATATGTGACCATTTTTATAGGCAGGGCTTATGGTAGAGTAACCTCCAAGAAACTGTGATAGACTCCTAGGATTTCAAGAGTCTTGTAGTATCTTGAATTTAGGATTTAACTTTATCCTTTAAAATTTCGATATCTACAAATGCCCCTTACTTCAAAGTTTGTCGGGGTGTAGGCTTGCCGAAACTTGAAGACGAGACTTGAAGTACTCGACAATCGCAACAAATAATTTTGAAACTTTGAGTTTTCGATTTACAGGAGGAAGAGATGAAGGACAGAACTGATCCCATCGGGCGTGCCAACTTATTTGCAACGAATTTTTTGACATACGAAAAATAACTGCAATCACAAAAGAATAAGTATTTTTATTAATCAAATAAGTGAAATTCTGTTTCTCCCTTGATTCTTCTCTCCTGGTTATCTCCGTGATTCGAGGGTTGTGTAGCAGTGTGTTTCTCGAACGTATGATGATGCAGACTTTCTTGGATTTATTTTCTCCTTGACGTGTTTGATTATCAAGAATTATCCAGTCACTTCTTGATTTTTTGTGTGAATATCCTGTGAGTTTATGAGATTTTCGAGACGATCTCCATTTTTTGAGATGTTTTTTCAAAGGGAATATGTGACCCTCTTTATATGTATATATTAGGGTTTAGGGTAGAGTAACCTCCAAGAAACTTTGATAGACTCCTAGTATTTCAAGAGTCCTGTAGTATCTTGAATTTAAGATTTAACTTTATCCTTTAAATTTCGATGTCTACACTAAGCTCTGGTTGGTTCATTTGAGATAGCTTTAAATTTTATTATAAGCTACTTACTACTTCATAAGCACAACGTTGGGCTCGTGCTCAGTACGGGCTTGATCTCGTCTATTATTATATAAATGTGGAATTTTAGTTTATACTAAAATTATTGTTGTTAGTATGACAAAGGTGTTTGATTTAAAGTCGCGTTATACATGAACTAATAGTGTATATGAATTAGTAATGTAAGAATTATAAAATAGGGATTATAATAGAGTAATTGTAATTTATTGATTAAAATATATGTTTTTTCACCTTAAAAATTATTTAATATACGAAGGTTATTTTGGTCAGTTTAATTATTTTAATTCATGTGTTATTAATCATAATATTTTTATTTTTTTATCCTGCATGAAATAATATGTAAATTCGTAAAAAAATGTATAAACTTATTGTTTATCATGTTTGAATTTTATAGAAGGATAAAAAAGGTAACAAAACATTGCATAATGTGTACATAACTAAGTCCATGTTCAAATGAGCTCTTCTTATGGTTTGTCAAAATGTGGGAAAAGGAATTTGATAGGACAATGCCACTTTTTGCCCACAATTTTATGTTATGCACGTGCTTAGTTCCTAACAACATTACAACAAAGCAAAATTTCTTACTTATTGTGCATGTGCTGAGTGGCAGAAGATATTTGTTTCTTATTTCCAGTTTCAGAGTCTCTCCTTTTACCTTTTCCCATGTCATTTGCTGCTAAAAAAAGTGTATTCCTTCAGTTCACATTCACTTGTCTATTCCGGATTTTGCCCGCTCCTTAAGAAATAATAATAAATAAAGTATATAATTTATTATGATATTTATATTAATTGATGTATATTTTTAATCAATTTGATATGAGTAATTAAGTGGGCGTTTGGACATAAGAATTATAAAATTCCGGGAAAAAGTAGATTTTTTTTTTGAAAATGGCATTTAAAAACTAGTTGTGTTTTTGGTTGTTATTTTATGACCAAATATTGATTTCGAAAAAAAATAAAAATTTTCTTATGTCTAAACGGGCTCTAATACTGTTGGTATACAAGAAAAAAGAAATTTTTTTCTTTTGATATACGAAAAGTGATAAGTAAAAAATAATATATTTTTAAAATATTAGATAAGTAAAAATGAACGGGAGAGTGTGTTTTAGACATAATAAAAGGAAGAGGTCCCTCCACTTTGGCTTTGATCTGTCTTTCAGACATTCTGGGCACCGTTTTCATCATCTCTCTCTTTGTCTTGGCTCTCATGAGGAGCCTTCCACAAGCCATTATATTTCTTGGTGATGATGATTTTCACATGAAAATATATTATTATTTTAGACAGTCTTTTAATAATAGTTTCTATTTTGGATATTTTTTAACTGTTATAACAAAGTGTTATCGTAGAGAATTTGTGTTATAACATACAATGATTAATTGGTTCCAAAAAAAACTTGCACGTTATAGTAAAGTATTGTTATAGATAAGGGTGGCTAACGAGCCGGGGCCGGGCCAAACGGGCCAAGTGGGCCCGAGCTATGCGGGCTATATGGGTGGAACCGCCCTCCCCCCCCCCCCCCCCCCCC
>ML261009.1:0-81648 GCA_005239495.1 Nicotiana undulata
AACATAACCCCCGAAGGGTAAACAAGTCGGCACTAGGACCCAAACACGGCTTACAGCCCAAAATATATCATAATGTATAAGTTCTAATTAAGCAAAGGCTTACAAAATCGGTTTCGAAACTCAATAGTCGCCTAAATAGGAAACATGTTCCAAAGTTTCCACCTTTTTATTTCAAAACCCGTGAAAGAGTGCATAGTCCGGGGTTTCATACCCTCANTTGTCGAATTTAACTAAAAAAATCCGAAACCGGTCAAAACCCGACCCCCAAGCCCGCGTCCCAAAACTCAATTTTTTTTACATAAAAGTGTTCTTCATCTTCCCACGAGTCCGTACATATAAAGAACACCAAAATCGGAGTCCGTTTGACCCTTCAAATCAACCCTGGAAGGTCTCATAATCCCATGCCCCAAAATCCTATTTTTCTACTGTTTTTCATGAATTAAAGGCTGGGATTCTGGTCTATAGTCACCCATAATTGAGTTTTAATGACTAGAACACTTACCTCAATGAAGAACAAGGATTTCCCTCTTCAAAATCGCCCCCAAGAGCTCTTTTCCGTACAATAATGGTGTAAAAAGAGGTTTAGGTCGCGGAGGAAATATTTAAATACTACCCAGTTAATTGTTCTCCGCGATCGCAGCTTTTCCCCTGCGATCGCATAGTGTCCTCACTTCGACCTCCGCGATTGCAGCCCCAGGAACGCGATCGCACAATGCTTTTGACTAACGACCCCACGCGCCTATAACAACCCTACGCGGTCACACTCTTCCTCACGCGACCGCACTGGGTTACCCGCTCGACCTCTGCGATCGCGGGCACACCTATGCAATCGCAGAGTGTAAATTCTGGCCCCTCTCAAAATGCTCTATGCGATCGCGGCTCTCTTCACGCGATCGCACTGCATTGGGCCCCTTCTACTCCGCGATCACACCTCCCTTCTTACGATCGCATAGAACAATCTGAGCCTGTCCATGATCAACTCTCTGCGATCGCACCACTTCACCCGCGATCACAGTGAACTAAATCACTATGCAGAAAAACGAGAAAACCAGCAATTGTTCTAAGTCCAAATGGGTCCGTTAATCACTCGAAATCAATCCCGAGCCCCTCGGGACCCCAACCAAACTTACAAACATATCCCATAACATCATTCAAACTTAGTTGCACTCTCAAAACACCAAAACTAACATCAAAACTCCAAATTTACATCGGATTCAAGCCTAAGAACTTTGATGTTTCTAAAATTCACCAATGATGCCGAGACTATCCAAATCAACTCCGATTGACCTGAAATTTTTGCAGACAAGTCCAAAATGACATTACGAACCTGTTCCAACTGTCAGAATTCCATTTCGACCCCGATAGCCTATTTTCCACTACCGATCGGAATCGCCAAAAACTAACTTTCCCCAATTCAAGCCTAATTCTACACTGGACATCACAAAATTATTCTGAACACACTCCTAAGTTCCAAATCACCTAACGAAGCTATCCGAGCCATAAAATCCGCATTCCGAGATCGTTTACCAATAAGTCAACTCTTAGTTGACTTTTTTCATTTTAAGGCTATTCTTTAAGGACTAAGTGTCTGAATTCTCATTTAACCATTCCGATTCCAAGCCTATAAACTCTAACACATTAATAACAGAATAACCAATCTATAGTAAGTCAATAGCAACAATTATGATGAAGGTTTTACGTAACGACGGACCGGGTCGATACAATATGTCATTGGTTGCGTACATGTAGTACGCCAAAATTATTTTGTCGTGCATTATAAAAGGTTATTAAAGGCAAAATTAAAGCAACAAATGATTTTTCTTACGATGATTGACCATGACAATTATTAAAAAATAAATTTCTCCGTAAAGAAGACATTCACCATATGGATAGTGTGACAAAATATCACGATCCCAAATCCTAAGTCGGCTGTGATGGCGCCTATCATGATACTGGGCTAGCCAATCTACTGCGAAATAATATAAAGACTTCCCATTAATTTCAAAACTGTTCGATATCCCATAAAATTCTTCTGGTTTAACAATTTTAAGCAACAAGACGAATAAAATAGTTTAGATACTGCCCCAAAACCCGGAGTCAACCGTCATGAGCATCTATGAATAATACAAGGTAATTCTACTTCCATACTACATCCAGTCTAGGAATAGAAAGTAAATAACAAAATAAGAAGGGAGGAAGGGTATGCTGTGGACGCCGAACAACTACCTCAATGTCACGACCCAAATCCCCAACCCTCAGGATCGTGATGACGCCTAACACCATACTTTCTAGGCAAGCCAATGTTAGAAATTTAGCTAACCTTTTCTATTAAAAGTTACTTAAACACAATAGAACAATTTTAAAATAAAAAGAAAATCTAATACTTTCCAATAAATGCAATCAAGGAAAATATTCGATAAGATGAAATGAACAGCGAACTAATACTAACTATAAAACTAGCCAGGGTCTGGTGTCACAATTCACGAACTACTAAAGAATACTACAAATAATTGGGCTGAAAGAAATGTATCTCTGTTTTGAACGAAATAAAACAGTATCTAAATAATAAAGGGAAGACTCCAAAAATCTGCGGACGCCATCAGATCTACCTCATGTCTCCGTGCGAATAATGCCAGCTACTACTTTCACCTAACTCTGACTGGTACATGGATCTGCACAAGAAGTGTAAAGTGTAGTATCAGTACAACCGACCCCATGTACTGGGTAAGTGCCGAGCCGAACATCGACGAAGTAGTGACGAGGCTACGGTGGGGCATTAACAATATAACCTGTGAACAATATATGATAAAACAAGAAGGAAATTCTAAACAAAACAAAACAATAATATGTATCAATGAATAAAATAACTCAGTCACCTTTTCTAGGTCTCAGCTATAACCAATTCTCAAATAAGTTTCTAAATTTTCGAATTCCACTTTGAAACAATCGTAAGTACATAATATGATAAACAGTAAGTTTTCAAATCCTTGTGTTTAAAAAAATAAGTAAAACATAAATGTACTCCCTTATTGTTCCTTGTTGCGGCACGCAACCCGCTCCCACTTGTCCACCCTTATTGCTCCTCCCTATATATATCATCCTTATTTCTCCTGTTGCGGTATGCAACCCGATCCCACCTGTCCACCTTTATCACTCCTTGTTGAGGCGTGCAACCCGCTCCCACCAGACAGTCACATCTCTTTATTTATAAAAGAGATTTTCAAAATTTAAGTCAAAGCCTTTCACAATATTTATGTCTCAATAATTGTAAACAGAACAAGTTTCTCTTTAAATAACAGTAAGAGCAGAATATGAAATAATGACAATGAAACAATGAGTGTTCCAGCATTTATTTTATAAACACTAAAACATGAATATTCTCCCTTATTGCTTCTTGTTGCGGCATGAACCCGATCCCACCTATCCACCCTTATTGATCCTCCCTATATATATATCACCCTTGTTTCTCCTGTTACGGCGTGCATCCCGATCCTATCTGTCCATCCTTATTACTCCTTGTTGCGGCGTACAACCCGCTCCCACCAGACAAATCACATTTCATCTCTTTATTTATAATAAAGTTTCACAAATCAGATTCCAAGCCTTTCACAATACTTAAATATCAATTATCATAAACAGGAAACTGTACTATTCAGAAACTTCACCAATTATCACTACAAAGCGAAACCAACCGAAATGTATAATGTAACACTAACAACTAGTTCAACCAGATGTACCGCAATGTGACTAAGGAACAAGTAACACTTTCAAAATACTTGAAACAATATTTAAAAACAAGTTGGCGAACCAAGTAGACATGAAGGCATCAATGATCATAAAACAATTAAACTAGGGATCAATTAAATTGGAAACAGGGAAGGGATCATGCTTAACAAATAATTTGGTGGTGCATAGATACTCGTCACCTCACCTATACACCACATACATGCAAATTCACATAGAAATTAAGTTGGGGATTCCTATTCCCTCAAGTCAAGGTTAAACCAAACACTTACCTCAATTTCGCAGGCCACTCACTACTCAATTACAAATTTTTCTTTAGAATCTTGCTCTAACTTGCTTGAATCTAATCATAATTAACTCAATATCATTAATTAAGGCTAAAGGAACTAACTTTATTGAAAATTACAATTTTTTCTAAGTTTTCTAAAAAAAAGTGAAAACCTGACCCCGGGCCTGTTTGGTCTAAACTCGGGATTCGGACCAAATTACGTTTACCCATTCACCCATGAACCCAAATATATAATTATTTTCGAAATCCGACTTCAATTCGAGGTAAAGATTCGATTTTTACAAAATTTTCTAATTTTGCCCAAACCCTCAATTTTTACTGTAAAAATTCTTAGTTTTTGATTTAAAAGTGATAAAAAACAATGAGTAATTGAAAGAGTAAAGTTTAGAATTGATTACCTATGACTTGGGGTTGATATTTGGTGAAGAAATTCGTTCATAGGGCTGTGAGGTTCGAAAATTTGAAGAAGAAGAAGTCTGCCCGTTTTATATATATTTTTCTGCCAGCTATTCTGCCTCGTTTCTCGTGCCAAACGATCCGAAGTAAAATTCTAGTCAAGTTAGGATTTTGAATCACTCAATTTGACCTTATAATGAAGGATATATGTAGGATTTAATATTTGCAAATAGTGCAGATTTTTCATACGTCGTCAATGACAATTTCATAATTAACCTGAAAAATCTGGTAACCTTAGTAAAATGACCACAAAATCCTCATACGATGTCCAAATTTGATGATTCTTTTTGCTATGGGTCCGTAATTACGATACGAATCTAATACTTCAGTCAAAATAGAAATTGGAGCTCATTTGTTCAATATGATATTAATTATTGCTTAAAGAAACGACGTCGAAGCATAAGAAAGAACGAGCGCAACACAACCCAAACCTATTTGAAACTCACCCGAGCTCTCGGGGCTCTAAACCAAACATGCTCGCAAGTCTAAAAGCATCATACGGACTTGCTCGTGTGATCAAATCATGAAAATAACATGTAAAGCTATGAATTAAACCTCAAAACTCATTATTTTTCTCAAGAACACTTAAAGTTCACTATTTATCAACCAGACGTCCGAATCATGTCAAATAAATTCCGATTCTCACCAAATTTCGCAAACAAGGCTTAAATATCATAACAAACCTGTATCGAGCTCCGGAACCAAAATACGGGCCACCAACGGTTTCAAACATTAATTTATTTCTTTATTTCATTAATAATTCAGATAAATAATTTCTTTCAAAAATTGATTTCTAAGGATTGTGACCTCGGAATTCAATTCCGGGTATACGCCCAAGTCCCATACTTTACTGCGGACCTCCCGGGATCATCGAAACACAGATACGAGTCCTTTTACTTAAAATATTGACTCAAGTCAACTAAAACCAAATTTTTAATTCTAAAAATTATTATTTCTTATATTTCCACATAAAAGCTTTCTGGTTTCACGCCCGACTGCGCACGCAAGTCGAGGTATGTAAAATTAATCGTTTTAGGGCTATTAAGCCTAGAACGGAGTCTAAATTCATAAAATGACCCCTTGGGTCATCACAATCTCCACTTCTAAAACAAACGTTCGTCCTTGAACGAACATAAAAAATTACCTGAATTGGCAAACAAGTGTTGATATCTACGCTGCATGTACGACTCGACTCCCAGGTAGCTTCCTCAACGGGATGACCTTTCCACTGCACTCGAACTGAAGGATAACTCTTAGATCTCAACTAACAAACCTGCCGATCTAAAATAGCTACCGGCTCCTCCTCATAAGTCAAGTCCTTGTCCAATTGGACAGAGCTGAAATCTAACATGTGGGACGGGTCACCATGATATTTCCGAAGCATAGACATGTGGAATACCAGATGAACTGAGGATAACCCTAGAGGCAACGCAAGTCTATAATCTACCTCCCCCAACTTATCAAGAATCTCAAACGGCCCGATATACCTAGGGATCAACTTGCGCTTCTTCCCAAACCTCATAACACCCTTCATGGGTGATACCCGAAGCAATACTCTCTCTCCAACCATGAATTCCACATCACGAACCTTATGATCGGCGTGACTCTTTTGCCAAGACTGAGCTGCACGAAGTCTCTCCTGAATGATCTTGACCTTATCTAAGGCCTCCTGAACTAAATCTGTACCCAATAACTGAGCTTCTCCCGGATCAAACCATCCAACTGGAGATCTACACCGCCTACCATATAATGCCTCGTAAGGAGCCATCTGAATGATCGACTGATAACTATTATTATAGGCAAACTCCGCTAACGGCAAGAACTGATCCCAAGAACCTCCAAAGTCAATAACACAAGCGCGAAGCATATCCTCCAATATCTGAGTTGTGCGCTCGCACTGCCCGTCAGTCTGAGGGTGAAATGCTATACTCAACTCTACTCGGGTACGCAATTCACGCTGAACTGCCCTCCAAAAGTGCAAAGTAAACTATGTACCCCAATCAGAAATGATAAACACAGGCACACCATGAAGGCGGACAATCTCTCGAATATATAACTCATCCAACCGCTCCGAAGTATAAGTACTCGCCACATGAATGAAATGTGTTGATTTAGTTAGCCTATCCACAATAACCCAAACTGCGTCAAATTTCTTCTGAGTCTGTGGGAGTCTAACAACGAAGTCCATAGTGATACGCTACCACTTCCACTCAGGAATCTCTATCTGCTGAAGCAAACCACCAGGTCTCTGATGCTCATACTTTACCTGCTGAAAAGTTAAGCAACGAGCCACATACGTAATAATGTCTTTTTTCATACTTCTCCACCAATAATGCTACCTCAAATCTTGGTACATTTTGGCTGTACTTGGGTAAATAGAATACTTAGAACTATAAGCCTCCTCAAGAATCAAGAATCAACTCACGAAAGCCTCCTCAATAATGCTACCTCAAATCTTGGTACATTTTGGCTGTACTTGGGTAAATAGAATACTTAGAACTATAAGCCTCCTCAAGAATCAAGAATCAACTCACGAAAGCCTCCTCAATAATGCTACCTCAAATCTTGGTACATTTTGGCTGTACTTGGGTAAATAGAATACTTAGAACTATAAGCCTCCTCAAGAATCAACTCACGAAGTCCATCCACATTAGGTACACATATACGACCCTGCATCCTCAAACACCGTCGTCTCCGACTGGAACCTTCTTGGCACCACCGTGCCGAACTGTGTCCCTAAGGACCGTCAATTGCGGGTCATCATACTGCCGATCTCTGATACGCTCAAATAAAGAAGACCGAGGGACTACACAAGGTAAAGCACGGCTGGGAGAAATATCCAACCTCACGAACTGATTTTCCAAGGTTTGAATGTTTGAAGCTAACAGTCTCTCACCCACTGGAATAAATGCAAGGCTGCCCATACTCACCGCCTTCCTACTCAATGCATATGCCACTACATTGGCCTTCCTTGGATTATATAATATGGTGACATCATAATCCTTCAGTAACTCTAACCATCTCCGCTGCCTCAAATTTAGATCTTTCTGCTTGAATAAGTATTGGAGACTGTGATGGTCAGTAAAAACCTCACACAGTACGCCGTAAAGATAGTGCCTCCAAATTTTCAATGCATGAACAATGGCTGCCAACTCTAAGTCATGAACAAGGTAATTCTTCTCATGGACCTTTAGCTGTCGAGACTTATATGAAATCACCCTGCCCTCATGCATCAATACTGCTCCAAGTCCAACTCGGGAAGCGTCACAATACACCGTGAAAGAACCTGAACCTGATGATAGAACCAACACCGGTGCTGAAGTCAAGGTTGTCTTGGTCTTCTGAAAGCTCGCCTCACACTAGTATGACCATTTGAATGGAGCACCTTTCTGAGTCAATTTAGTCATAGGGGATGATATAGATGAAAACTCCCCCACAAAACAACGGTAGCAACCCGCCAAACTCAAGAAACACCTGATTTCCATGACTGTAATGGGTCTAGGACAGTTCTTGACTGCCTCTTTTTCCTTAATAGTTATTCATTGCCAATTACAAAATTATCAAATAGCTTCACTTCAACAGAGAAAATCTCCTTTCAAATCTTCACAATACTGATAACGAGATACGATGCTTGAAGACCTCGTAATTATATACCCGAATTAACGTGTCTCATTTAACGTCACAGGGGCGGGCACCTGCCTTGTAGGTTAAAGCTCAATAATTATAGCACAAATTTGGAAAATTATGCACATATAATTTTTATACAATTTATTTTGAATAAACCTAACATGCATGACTCTCTATTTGTACTATAGTACAAATTTTAATTTCACAAGGGAGAATTTAAACACAAGAATTTTTCATCATAAGGATCTCGTCCTTGCATAACTTCCACCGCGGCTCGTAGCCCAATTTAAACATATCTAATCATATTAAAATGCGAGGATCTCGCCCTCAATTATGAATCATAAGTAATATGCATATCGTGTAAATCAAAATATTCTATTTTCTTCTTTTAAATATTTTTCGTTAAACAAAATTACAACACGTAATGATAGACATAACTATCTCCATAGAATTACAAGTGTTCACATAAGTAGATTTTAGAGTTACGAAGCTCACCCGAGAGTGGAGCATATTAGGACGACTTTTCTAGATACTCATAACCGAATCAAGTTAAGGAATTATCACTTTATAATAACTAGAGATTGTTCTTGTAGGGGCACCATTTAATGTAACGACCTCAGCCATACCATAGAAAATATATCAACATGCTGGGTCTCCACCTCTAGAAATCTGACCTCCACCTTCGACATTCCAACCCCCTTTCCCTAGATGGTCATGTAGTTGAGTTGTAACTGCAATGGGGCACGTAGACGGAGTGCACTGATGAAATATGACTCTCCCAAGTCTAGGATTTCTACCACTAGTCGAAATAAAGTATCAACTTGCCCTGCGTTGCACAAAAACAATTTACAATCATAATTGAGTCCTTTAATGAGTCTGTGGTCTTGCTCTCTGAAACGAAGTAGGAGTATGACGGGCTAACTTATCGAACCTGATGGCATATTCTGACACCGTCATATGACCTGACGCAACCGTTCAAACCTTATGTGCCACACAAAATGGAAAGTTCTAGAAACAAACTCTTTCAAAAGTATTTATGAGAACTGATTCAAGTAGTTGGCGCTGCAATGGCTGGTCGCCCTCTTTGTAGGCTTACGACAAACACCGGCAGCCAATTTCTTCTTTTACTATGTTGACCCAACACTGTTGAGCTACCCCAAAATCTGAAACCTTGACTTTCACACTGAGTGGACCTTCCGCAGATTTAAAGTTGTTTATATGAATCCTTTGGTACTGAGGTATATGGCTATTAAGGAGGCAGACATACCGCAATTCCCAGCTTTATCTCTTGTAAAATCTCAGGTCTTATACATTCCAAACCAAAACCGATATAACACATGAACCTGCAATCTATTCCTTGACAGTGGACTTCCCCACTTGGCACGAAGTCATAGGTCACAACGTCTGATAATCCACAATGTTTAACTTCACAGCTTATATAAATCAACCCCGTTGCTTTCAACTTATTCCCATGTTCTGCAATACTTCATAGTAGCGGTCAAGAAAATCATGTGGGTCCTAAAAAGAAGTACCACTGAAATGGAGTGGAAATAGTTTGGTAAACTTGTCCAACCTCAATAAAAGGACTAGTGCGTCCTGCAACACCGGAGTAGCTATAAATCCTTTTGGAATCTGAACTAGTCCAACATGTACCGACTGAGCTAGAACCTCCGCGTCTAGATCCATATGAGGCTTTACAATAGGTGCTAATGTTCGAGCTCTAGGCTGAGCTCTGCTTCTGTCTCTTCCCCTAATTGTAGCTGTCATTGGGGATCCATTTCTTATTCGGTTGTAGACGTACAACGTGTTGTCGACATTTGCGAGAGGACAAGAATAGACGAGTTCAATCATTAGTGATAGAAAAAATTCACACGATAGAGTAGAATAGACGTGAAATTGTTCCTAACTTTATAGCCTCTGAGAGATAAGTATAGACGTCTCCGTACCGATCCTTCAGACTCTATTAAGCTTGTTCGTGAATTTGTGAGACCTAGGCAACCTAGTGCTCTGATACCAACTTTTCACGACCCAAATTCCCAACCCTCGGGATCGTGATGGCGCCTAACACCATACTTGCTAGGCAAGCCAATGTTAGAAATTTAGCTAACCTTTTCTATTAAAAGTTACCTAAACACAATAGAACAATTTTAAAATAAAAAGGAAATCTAATACTTTCCAATAAATGCAATCAGGGATAATATTCGATAAGATGAAACGAACAACAAACTAATACTAACTATATAACTACCCAGGGTCTGGTGTCACAATTCACGAACTACTAAAGAATACTACAAATAATTGGGCTGAAAGAAATTTATCTCTGTTTTGAATGAAATAAAATATTATCTAAATAATAAAGGGAAGGCTCCAGGAATATGCGGATGCCAGCAGATCTACCTCGTGTCTCCGTGCGAATAATGCCAGCTACTACTTTCACCTAACTTTGACCGGTACCTAGATCTGCACAAGAAGTGAAAAGTGTAGTATCAATAAAACCGACCCCATGTACTGAGTAAGTGCCAAGCCTAACATCGACGAAGTAATGATGAGGCTACGGCGGGACATTAACAATATAACCTGTGAACAATATATGATAAAACAAGAAGGAAATTCTAAACAAAACAAAACCATAATATGTAGCAATGAATAAATAACAACTCAGCCACCTTTTCTAGGTCTCAACTATAACCAATTCTCAAATAAGTTTCCAAAATTTTGAATTCCACTTTGAAACAATCGTAAGTACATAATATGATAGACAATAAAGTAAAACAGTAAGTTTTCAAATCCTTGTGTTTAAAAAAATAAGTAAAACATAAATGTACTCCCTTATTGCTCTTTGTTGCGGCGCGCAACCCGCTCCCACTTGTCCACCCTTATTGCTCCTCCCTATATATATCACCCTTATTTCTCCTGTTGCGACATGCAACCCGATCCCACCTGTCCACCCTTATCACTCCTTGTTGTGGCGTGCAACCCGCTCCTCCCTTTATTTATAAAAAAAAAAATTCACAATTTAAGTCAAAGCCTTTCACAATATTTATGTCTCAATAATTGTAAGCAGAACAAGTTTCACTTTAAATAACAGTAAGAGCAGAATATGAAATAATGACAATGAAACAATGAGTGTTCCAGCATTTATTTTATAAACACTAAAACATGAATATTCTCCCTTATTGCTTCTTGTTGCGGCGTGCAACCCGATCCCACCTGTCCACCCTTATTGCTCCTCCCTATATATATATCACCCTTGTTTCTCTTGTTGTGGCGTGCATCCCGATCCTACTTGTCCATCCTTATTACTCCTTGTTGCGGCGTACAACCCGCTCCCACCAGAAAAATCACATTTCATCTCTTTATTTATAATAAAGTTTCACAAATCAGATTCCAAGCCTTTCACAATACTTAAATATCAATTATCATAAACAGGAAACTGTACTATTCAGAAACTTCACCAATTATCACTACAAAGCGAAACCAACTGAAATGTATAATGTAACACTAACAACTAGTTCAATCAGATGTACCGCAATGTGACTAAGGAACAAGTAACACTTTCAAAATACTTGAAACAATATTTAACAACAAGTTGACGAACCAAGTAGACATGAAGGCATCAATGCTCATAAAACAATTAAAATAGGGATCAATTAAATTGGAAATGGGGAAGGGATCATGCTTAACAGACAATTTGGTGGTGCATAGATACTCATCACCTCACCTATACACCACACACATGCGAATTCACATCGCAATTAAGTTGGGGATTCCTATTCCCTCAAGTCAAGGTTAAACCAATCACTTACCTCAATTTCGCAGGCCACTCACTGCTCAATTACAACTTTTCCTTTAGAATCTTGCTCTAACTTTCTCGAATCTAATCATAATTAACTCAATATCATTAATTAAGTCTAAAGGAACTAACTTTATTGAAAATTACAATTTTTCCTAAGTTTTCTAAAAAAAAAAGTAAAAACCCGACCCTGAGCCTGCTTGGTCTAAACTCGGGGTTCAGACCAAATTACATTTACCCATTCACCCACGAACCCAAATATACAATTAGTTTTGTAGTCCGACCTCACCAAATTTCGCAGACAAGGCTTAAATATCATAAAAACCTGTATCGAGCTCCGGAACCAAAATACGGACCCGATACCAGCGGTTTCAAATGTTAATTCATTTCTTTATTTCATTAAGAATTCTGCAAAACAATATCTTACGAAATTAATTTCTAAGTGGTGGGACCTTAGAATTCAATTCGTGCATACGCCCAAGTCCCATATTTTACTGCAGACCTCCCGAGATCGTCGAAACACAGATCTGAGTCCGTTTACTCAAAATATATACTCAAGTCAACTAAATTATTTCTTATATTTTCACATAAAAGATTTTGAGTTTCACGCTGGGACTGCGCACACAAATCGAGGTATCTAAAATTAATCTTTTTAGGGATATTAAGCCTAGAACGACGTCTAAATTCATAAAATGACCCCTTGGGTCATCACACTCAAAATCCCAACTCCAACTCCAAGAGACAATGGAGGAAGCCAGCGCTCAGACCCAGCACCTGAATCTGCACACAAAGTGTAGGCAGTAATGTGAGTACGCCAACTTAGTAGTAATGAAACAAGTAAAAATAGTCATCAATGCATAGTAATCAAAGCCTTTCTTTCAGGAAACATAGATACAATGCCTTGTAACATTTTAAGTTCAAGTTCAGTAAGATATCATTTGAAAGTGTTCCTTTTCACAAGTTCCATAGAAGTTAAAGCAATTTAGTATATAAAATTGACAGAGTTCATGAATAGTCCTTCAATTGAAAACATGTATCATAAATTACCCTCGGGTGTATCATCACTCAGCATGAGACACTCAGCATACCTCACAATCACTTAGTATCAGCCCCTCGGACTACCTCACAATAACTCATGCCTCCAAAGTCACTCGTCAATCGGCACGCTACACTCGCACTCGGTAGGTACCTGCTCTTACTGGGGGTGTACAGACTCCGGAGAGGCTCGTATAGCCCAAACGCTAATATCAAGCCATCTCGTGGTATAATCACTCAGGGTCTCGACCTCTCACATATCATAAACAATGTAGCATGCTGCGACGTGCAACTCGATCCCATAATATCCTCACAACATAGGCCCTCGGCCTCACTCAGTCAGAAATCTCTCAAAAAGCCACTCGGGCTAACAATAAAACGGGGTTCTCGACTCAAAATATCTTTTTATATCACAAAATAGTGTAAATAAAGTTGAGTTTCGAAATCAGTTAAACAATATAGGACTGAGTGTAGATCACAAGTCAACACTGTGAGGAATAACAATAAACATCCTCTAAGGGGTTTAAACAGGTCAGCACAAGGCCCCAAACATGACGTTCAACCCAAAATATAGTAATAGTCTCAAAACATGAATATCTTAAGAATTAGAATCAAATATGCAACTTAATAGTTGCCATGGGACGTACATGTCACAATCCTCGAACAGTGCGCACCACACACTCGTCATCTAGCATGTGCGCCGCTCCAAAACAGTGATAAAAAGTGAAGTCCGAGGTTTCATACCCTCAGGACAAGATTTAGAGTCATTACTTACTTCAAACCTGCCCGAATACTAATCCGCGATGCTCTTGCCTCTCGAATCGGCCCCTTGCTCTGAATCTAACCAAAACCAGATTATTATCATCAATATATGCTAGGGAGACGAACCCATTTGAAAATTATCAAAATTAAGCACAAATCCCGAAATTGGCCAAACCCGACCCCCGGGCTCACTGTTTAACCAAAGAATTAGATCTTTTTACCAAAGCTATTTTTAGGATGAACGCGGGTTACTGATAATCAAGAAAATATGATTAAATAAAGAATAAGTAATAAAGCAATAGTATGATGCTCAGAAAGTAAAATGTATTATATTCAAAGTCCTGCCTCCCCTTTGCAAGTTACATTCCCCTCCTTTATATAGGGGGTTTCTTAATATAATGTCTACTTCTTCCAATGATCGTCCATTAATGACTAATTATTACATTAATGAGGCGTTATAAAGGATAACTGTAACTGTTGTATGAAGGTTACATAACATATGAATCATTAATTGAGGATTCATGAATCTGCCCGTAACTCAGTCTGGATTCATTCTAACTGTGTCTCTTTCCTTTATCAATTAGGTTGAGTTGCACGTGGCTGATTACCTCGTAGGTTTATTGATCCGAGACTCTTTGTTCCGTACCTCTTTATAGAATCATATCCAGCTACCGCCTTTTCCTTGGTCCACGTAGCTGGCTGAGTTGTCATGATTCACCTTACGTGTGAAACTCTTTTTTACCAATACAGATAGTCCCCCCACTTACCATTTATTTATCGATTAATATTTGGTAAGTGGATACACATTTATGGCGGGAATATTTTGCCGCCGCTTTTCCTTGAAACATTGTATCCTTCTCTGAACATAGGAGTCGTTTGTCACTTCCATTTAATGCTTAAACCACGTGTCCCTTTCGGATTGGTTCTGCAGTTACTCGGCGCCTTTTAGGGCTTTTTGCGGCTACGTCATTCACGAAGTGACACCTTCAATTATGACTTTTCATCATTGTTTTTCCCATGTTTGACGGTTGTCCTCAAGTATAAATACCTCTCTTCTTTTCTTTACTTCCACGAAACACTTTCTAGCTTATCTCTTTTGCTTGTAAAGAACTTCTTCTTGCCTTCATAAACATGTCTTCTTCAAATCAACCCAAAAGAGTGATAGGCGTTGAAAGTTTAACACCTTCTTCTGCTCCGACTAGGAGTCGGAGGGGTGGTAGACTAAGGAGTCTAGGATCCACTGCTTCAAGAGGCTCTTCTTCTTTTCAGATAGTCTCCCCTCCTTCTTCTAGGTCTTTAGTTTCTCCAAGGGCTAGGGCTTCCAGGTCTTTTTCTAGAGGTAAAGATGAACACCTTCGTGAACCTCGAGTTGACGAAATCATTCCTGCCGAGTTTGTCTTTACTAGGGACAATCAGGTCCTCGTAGATCAATATTCTTCCCTTGATAGTGTTGAGAGATATCCCACTCTCATTACTGAAGGTCAGATTTCTCTTGTCCGTAGGGAATGTTTTTGGAGGTCTTATTTCCCTGTATATATTCTGAATATAAATCAAAGAATAACGTCTTATAAGAAGGGATATTCTTTTGTTTATACGTACCCTTTTACTTTAGGGTTTAGACCTCCCATTGATCCAGTCATAATCAAATTCTGTCATTTCTTCAATATTTTCTTAGGGCAAATTGGCCTGCTTGTGTGGCGAGTTGTCGCGTGTAGCAAGTTTAGCTACTTTAGCCTTGGTTCCCTTTACTTTTAACCATCTTATTCATCTTTATTCTCCTGCCTTATTCTGGAAAGGGGTTTTTACTCTGGCCGCTAGGAGTAAAAGAGCATTGGTAACCCCTGGAGATGATAAGGACAGAGGTCGGTACCTCCGGTATGTCGCTGTGCCCACTGCTGGTTTAGTGGGTGAGGAAAATCTTCCCTTCCCTGAGAAGTGAAATCGTGCACGTGAGTATATTTTATCTCACATTTGTTACTTTTCTTCTTTTTACTTGAAGTGTTTTATTAACATCGTATCTATTTCTTCTTCCTCCAACAATCATGGGTACTATTGAGAATGTCTCCGGTATCCGTGATTGGGTAGAAAAATTGTTGTCTGTTGCTCCCCTAGAAGAAAGATCCTGGAAGTACTTCTCTGGGAAGTACGGTTGGCAATTAAAGACCCACGGTAAGTGAAGCTTTTGTTTCCGCTTCTTTCCTTACTCGAGCCTTTTTTCCTTTTTTGCTTAACCTTTTTCCTTTTGATAGGGTTTTCTGCTCGTGGGGTGTCTGCTATGTCCATTCCGAAGATGTCTTTGGTTCAGGCTCAAGAGATTACTGCTGGTTCTTCTTCCTCGTAGAGGAAGGTTGTTGAGTCCCGATCTGTAGAAGAAAAAGAAGAAGGAGAGGGCACTTTGGTGCACAGGTCACGAAGAAGGAGGGTGATTTTGGAAGATGAGTCTTCACCCGGGGTTGTGCCTGAAGTCATACCCTCTACCTCTGAAGATGTTTCTCCCTCTCCTGCGCATGAATCTGCGGATCACTTTTTTCATGAAGGTTTTGGTCTTGCTATTGATGAAGTCCCCTTGGCTGTCTTTCCCGCTTCTTTTAGAGAAGCTCGTTCGTCTGATTCTGCTATTTCCTCCATTCCCTTAGCTATTACTACTTGTGCTGCTGCCATGCCCGTGGTTCTTTCACCACCTCAAATTTCCGTGCCTGTTACTCCTTCTGCTCCACAAATTTCCCTACATGTGGCTCCTTTACCTCAGCCTGCTTTGCCTGCTTCACCTGCTTCCGTGCCTTCTATTAGAGAAGTAGGATCTTCCAGCAGGGAGATGCGGAAAATGCTTATTGAGGTTCCGACTGGTGAGAGCCTTTTTAAGAAATCTGGCCAACCCGAAGTGTGGCTGAAGCCTTTGATTGGCCCGACAGAGAAGAACAAGCTTGATAGCCATAGAGCCCTTACATGGGCTAATGAAGTCGTCCATTATTCTTTGAAGGTAAAAATGTGTTTCCTCTTATTTCATTTTTGTATATGACATCTATCGTGTCTAATTGATTTCCTTTTTTGCAGACCAATCTTATAGGCATAGAGCTTATGAAAAGGATTTCTAATACGGAGCAAGAGTTAAAGGAGTGGCATGCTGAAGCAGGGAATTGGAAGGGACAATATGATAGCTTAAGGATCGACATGGATGCCTTAGAAGAAGAAAGGAATACCTTGAAGCGACAGATAAGAATCATGTCAGCAGAACTAGCAGTGGAGAAGGCTTCTTCCAATCAGGATGATAAGGATAAGAGCATTCTCGGGTCTTCATTTGCTGAGCACTTGTCTCGTGCCTCAGAAGAAGTCAGGAACTTGAAATACTTGCTGGGGAATAAGGAGGAATAATCAGGCGAGCTTGTGCAATCACTCACCTGGACTCAGGAGGATCTTCGTAATGCTTTAGATAGAGTCCAATCTCTGGAGGAGTCGATTGTACCTTTGAGGGATGCCCATGAAGCTGCTGAAGCGGAGAAGGACGGGCTAAGAGCTGAGCTTCAAGTATGGGCGAGAGATTATGAAGAACTCGAATAGGCGGTTGCTGTCGATGTGAGCTGGGCGTACATGAATTCTCGCCTTGACACATTGATGGAAATGAGTCAAGAGGGTTTCGACCTTAGTGCTGAAATAGCTAAAACTAAGGAAGCCATAGAGAAGGCTCAACAAGGCCATAACCTTTCTTCACCTGAGGTGAGACTCCTGCTGCTCGTGCCTCTTCGTCCCAAGTTGATCCCGTTCCTCCCGCCAGTGATGAATTCAATCCTCCTCCTCAAGAAGATTAAAGTGTTGATTCACCCTCTTTTTTTATATTTGATTGGTGGTTACCCCCAACTCCATCGGGGGTAAATTTGGATCTTTTTCAAGTCCCCAACTGACAACTTAGGGGAACCTTAATGTATAAATTATATGCGGCTAAGTACTAGTTAGTACTTGTTCTTACTTAGCCGCTCTTTTTTGAATATATGCAAGTTATGACTTTTTTACTTTGAGCTTCTGTTTCACTCTTAAGTCTTTTGCATGTCTTGATTTTTGAGATTTTTTTTACCTCTGAATTTTTGCGTGAAGATACCGAAATCATTCGTATTTTTTCGTAGTAGGCACGGTTTTGTATATAATATGTGAGCCTTTTTTGTAGTAGGCTTTGTTTATGAAAGAGGACCCTTTTTTGATTGACACTTAAAGAAGAAGACGTCTCAACTTCATAATGGTGTAATAATGCAATAGAGTGATAGGAATTTTTCACATGTTTAAGAATGTTTCTGAGGAAAGTTTTTTGTTTGAACTTTAGCGACATTTTACATGTGTTTTGGTTATCATCTAAAACTCATGTTGCAACTATTTTTATTTAACAGATTTGATATACACTTGTATTTCGTAACTGTTTTTCATAAGTAACAATTTTTTTCAAGTTAATACAACGGAACAACTATTTTTCATCAGTAACAGTTTTTATAAAGATTGGGGTTTTTACCCGTAACTGTTTTTGTTAACAACAGTTTTTAATAAGTACGAGGGAAATGCTTTTTCATCCGTAACTGTTTTATTTGATAATAATTTTCTGAACAAATACAAGGATTTTGATCTTTCATCCGTAACAGTTTTATTTGATAACATTTTTCTATTTGAGTACAAAGATTTTGTAACTGTTTTAAATCAACAGTTTTTGAATGAGTACAATGATGATGACCTTTTACCCCTAACTATTTTTGTTACAACAGTTTTGAATAAGTACAAAGATGGGCATTTATTCCTCGTGGCTAATATTTTGCCTTTCAACCTGAACATGTTCGAAGGTTTTTTGAATTAGGATTTGTATTTGAGTCTTTGGCTCTTTCGATTCTGCTCGTATCACTTGACTTGTTGGGTAGATGGATCTTTAGGCTCGAGCTTTGACTTTCTGATAGTTTTCTTTGCTTCGTCTTAGCCTTCCATACTGTATAGTCCCCCAAGTGATTGAGCTTTGAAGAATGAAATCTCAAGCACTTGACTATTCCTTCCTTGTGGTCCTTTTCCTGAAAAGGAAAAACGTGCGGGACTCGAAGGTATATTTTTTTTTTAGATGATAACTGCTTAACCCTTTAAAACGTCCATCAGAAAGTGTAACCCTAGAATGGGAATTCAGTTATTTCCTCGCGTCTTTGCAGGTCTAATATCATCATCTGGTGATGGGTTAGCTTTATTTCTATCATCTAAAAAAGTTAGTAAAATTTTAAATGTTCAAAATAAAATCGAATCGTGCGATACCTGACCGGGGATACTCCTTTTCCTTAGAAGTAGTACTTCTTCAAGTGGATGGCATTCCATCTTGTCGGTAGGATTCTGCCATCCATAGCTTCTAGCTCATAGGCGCCTTTCCCAGCTATGCCTCGGACTTTGTAGGATCCTTCCCAATTTGGACTTAGCTTTCCTGCGCCTGCTTCTTTAGTTGATTGAAAGACTTTTTTGAGGACGAAGTCCACAATCTTGAAGTATCTGAGATGAGCTTTACGGTTATAGTAACGCTATATGATTTGTTTTTGAGCTGCCATCCGTATTAATGCTTCTTCCCTTCATGGTTCGAGCAGGTTCAGATTAGTCCTTAACTCATCGTCGTTTGCTTCCTCCGTGGCTGTTATAAACCTTATGCTTGGTTTGTCAATATCCACGTGGATTAAGGTTTCCGAGCCATAGACAAGTGCGAAGGGAGTTTCTCCCATAGCTGTTTTTGATGTTGTTCTGTATGCCCATAATACCGATGGTAATTCGTCAGTCCAATTTCCTTTGGCTTTATCTAGCCGCTTTTTTATATTATTGATGATGATTTTATTTGTTGAATCAGCTTGACCATTATCCACAGGTGGTATGGTGTTGAAGTGATCCGTTTGATTTGCAAGCTTTCAAAGAATTCTGTGATTTGAGAGCCTATGAATTGTGGGCCATTATCACACACGATTTCCTTCGATCTCCCAAAACGACATATTATGTTTCGCCATAAGAATCTTTTAACTTCCTTTTCTCGCACTTGTTTGAATGCTTCTGCCTCTACCCATTTTGTGAAATAATCGGTAAGTACGAGTAGAAACCGTACCTGCCTTTTAGCTGGGGGAAGAGGTCCCACTATGTCCATACCCCATCTCATGAAGGGCCATGGAGATATAATTGGATGCAACAATTCCGCTGGTCGATGTATGTTATTGGCGAACCTTTGGCACCTGTCGCATTTGGATACGAAGTTCTCGGCATCTTCGTCCATCTTAGGCCAATAGTACCCGACTCTGATTAGGGTTTTTACCAAGGATCTTGCTCCTGAATGATTTCCACAGTGTCCTTCATGGACTTCTTTCATCACAAACTCCGTTTGATTAGGTCCGAGGCATTTAGCTAGGGGCCCACCGAACATCTTGCGATATAGTGAATTGCGAATGAGGCAATATCGTGCAGCTTTGCGGCGAAGTGCTTGAGCTGTTTTCTTGTCTTCAGGTACGGTGCCATTTTGCAAAAAATTAAGAATTTTGTTTCTCCAATCCCAGGTTAAATTGTTGAAAGTTACCTCATTTCTGTCCCGGTCGATCGCTGAATGGAATAGATGAACGACGATTGCATTGTCTTTGTTTGTTACTTTCGTGACTACTGTGAGGTTAGCTAATGCACCCGCCTCTATATTTTCCTCTCTAGGTATTTGTATTACCTTCCATGTTTTGAATTGTCTTACGAGCGCTCGTGCCTTTTCCAGATACTGTTGCATCCGAGTCTCTCGAGCGATGTAAGTCCCCTGCATCTGATTTACTACCAGTTGGGAGTCGTTATTGATTACGATTTGCTAGATTGAGAGTTCTCGTGCGAGTTCTAGTCCCGCAATGACAGCTTCGTACTCTGCTTCATTGTTAGTTATAGGATAACATTTAATTGCCTGTCGTGTCTTCTCACCCGCGGGTGATATTAAGACTATGCCTAAGAAGGCGTCTTTTACATTGGAAGAGCCATCAGTAAATAGTGTCCATAGACCTGGATTAGCATCGTTAAAGAGTTGTAACTCTTTTTCTACTTCAGGAACAATGCTATTACTAAAGTCAGCAACAAAATCAGCTAATATTTGAGACTTAATTGCAGTCCTAGGCTGATATATTACTTCATGCTCACTTAATTCTATGGCCCACTTGGCTAATCTTCCTGACAGTTCTTGCTTATGCAAAATATTTCTTAAAGGATATGAAGTCACAACAGTGATTGGATGACATTGAAAATACGGTCGTAATTTTCTGGATGCCATTAAAGTTAATGCTAACTTCTCTAGATGTGGATACCTGGTTTCAGCATCTAGTAAAGTTTTACTTACATAATAAATATGAGATTGTTTACCTTTATCTTCTCTTACCAATACTTACATCAATTTCTGAGACGGCTAAGTAGATGTACAATCTTTCCCCTTCTTTTGGCTTCGATAGCAACAAAGGTTTTGATAGATAAGCCTTCAGATTCTTGAGGACCTGTTGACATTCTTCAGTCCATTCGAACTAATTCTGCTTTTGAGGACTGAAAAGAATTTAAAACATTTTTCGGAAGACCTGGAAATAAATCTTCCCAAAGTTGTTAATCTCCCCGTTAGTCTTTGAACTTCTTTTTTATTCGTTAGTATATCAAGTATTTATTCTATAGCTTTAATTTGAGCGGGATTTACCTCTATTCCTTGTTTGATACAAGGAAACCCAAAACGTTACCTGATTGTACACTGAAAGCGCATTTTTTTGGATTCAACTTCATGTTATACCTGTGTAAAATGTCAAAGGTAATATATAGGTGTTGGAAATGGTCTTCCGCCTGTGTTGATTTTACTAGCATACCATCAATGTAAACTTCCATCATTTTTCCCAGATGTTCCTGGAACATCTTAGTCACTAGACTTTGATAGGTGGCTCCAGCGTTTTTAAGCCAAAAGGCATGACCTTATAGTAGTACGTCCCCCTGTTCGTAATGAAGGAGGTTTTTTCCTCGTCTGAGGGATCCATTTTAATCTGATTATAACCAGAATATGCATCTAGAAAGCTTAATAATTCGTGACCTGCAGTAACATCAATCATTTGATCTATATGTGGTAGAATGAATCTTTGGGGCATGCTTTATTTAAATCAGTATAATCTACGCACACCCTCCATTTGCCATTATTTTTTGGTACCACCACAGTGTTAGCTAACCAGTTAGGGTACGTTACCTCTCGTATCGAACAAATTTTCAAGAGTTTTTGTACCTCTTCGTCAATCACTTGGTTCTTGAATGGTCCTTGCTTTCTTTTTTCCTTTTTGACCGGGGCTCAGCCTCGTGCCTACATTCACCTTCCGTTCAGGGTTTTCTTCAAACAATGGAACAACTTCGAGCTCTTCCATAGTTGTTTTGATGTGTTCGTCTTCTTCCAATTCATGAATGACGTCAGGTCTGGAGTCTACATCTATGTGATCCAACGCGTCTTCCGTGGTGACTGGATTCACTTTCTCGTGGGTATCTTTTCTTGTACCTGTCTTAACATTTACTTCTGCCGTACCTGTTTGGTCAGTAATTGTTTCCGTACCTGTTTGGCTGGTGACATCTGTTTGAAAGATTTCTCTATTTTCTAGTTCTTCCGTCTCTTTTTTGTTATAAAGTGCCACAGAATTTATATTTCTGGAGATCTGTTGATCACCTCTAATTTGTCTGATTCCCCATTCTGAGGGGAACTTAATTACCTGGTGTAAGGTGGATGGTACTACTTTCATGTCGTGGATCCAAGGCCTTCCCATAATCACGTTATAAGCCATGTCAGTATCAATGACTTAGAATTTGGTGTTCTTGGTTATTACCTCGGCATAGGTGATAAGTTCGATCTCTCTTTTGGTCATCACCGTAGAGTTATCAAACCATGATATGGCTCGTGCCTTTGGGATCACCTGATTTCCCATAAGCATTTCTTCCACGACTCTTAACAAGATGATATTGACTGAACTACCTGGATCAATCAACACTCTTTTGACGTTAGTGTCATGAATGAGTAAGGATATTACCAGAGCATCATTATGGGGAAGCATTAGTCCGCTAAAATCTGCATCGTCAAAGGTTATGTCATCTTCATCTGGATTTTCTCGAATCCGCTTTCCGTGGGTAATTGTGACCTTCGAGGCTAATTTGCAAACTATTCCGTTCACTTCCTCTCCTCCATGTATCACGTTGACGGTTCATTTTGGAGAAGGAGGCTTCGGGGGCTCCTACCTGTTCTTCATATATGCCTATTTACCTTTATCACTAAACAATTCTGTTAAATAGTCCTTTTTCAATAAAGTGTTCTATTTCACCTTGTAAACATCTGCAATCTGCAGTCCTGTGTCCATGATCATTATGGAACTTAATAACTTGGATTTTTGCCTTGTTTTCCGTTCTTCTAGACCTAAGTTTTGGTTGTAATTATATACAAAGTAGCCCCGAAAACTTATATCTTGTGCTTGATGCATGATTGAACCAGAAATGATGACATTCAGTCAAAAATAGGCTCAAAACATGAGTGAATCGGGCACAAGCACAGAGGACAATAAAAACTGATCGAGTAAAAAGCCACCGCGGTCGCGATCCTTGTTTCGCGGTCCGCGGTGACATGATTCAGAGAGGTGGATTTCTTAGGTTACCTCACCGCGACCGTGGTCCTCATTTCGCGATCGGTGGTCCTCATTTCGCGATCCGCGGTCCTTATTTCGCGGTCCGCGGTTCCCAGCTTTAGAGAGGTAGAATTCAAGGCATAGCTCACCGCGGTCGCGGTCGCGGTCCATATTTCGCGGTCCGCAGTCGAGCATTTTCAGAAGCCCAGTGGTTAAGCACCCAGTTTCCTTTCGCGGACCGCAGTCGTGTTTTTGCGGTCCGCGGAGACCCGGCAAGGGCATTTTTGTCCGAAATTCTAGCAGACTATAAATAGCTTATTTTGTAATTTCTTTAGACAGCTGGTAATTTCTGAAGTAGAGAGCACGTGAATACTTTTGGGTTTTCAGCATTTTAGCTTTATTATTGTATTTTTAACATTGAATCTTCAATATCTTTGTTAAGAATCAATTAATGGGTCCTCTTTCTTCTCTATTATTGCTTCTATCTTTGATTATGAGTAGCTAGACCCATTAGCTAGGGTTGTGGCTCAACTCTAGTAAGGGTATATAATGGGTTTTTGAAATTAAGGTTGGGAAATTAATGGGTGTTGGCTATTTAGGATAATTTAGGGTTCTTGTTGCTATAATTAGTAGTTGCAAACACTAATTAGCCTTTCCATGACTTGGGTCCTTCTTGAGAAAGAGGATTTGAGTCTAGAAAATTAGCCTAATAGGGAATTAGGGCATTATCAAGAGATTGGTAGTCCCAATCAATTGGGTTAAACCCAGAAGTGGTAAAACCCTACTTCAACACTAATTAACGGGTTAAACCTCGAGAGAGTAATACCCTACCTAAGCCTCAATTGCTTGATTAATTGACACCCAATTGGGCTCGAGAGAGGTAATGAGGGCAAAGCCACTCAAACTACCGAGAGGTATAGAGTGGGTATGTTCGTGCATTGGTTATAGTTGTATCCCTAGTCAATGTCCCGACCTTAGAATTAAAATCCGTTATGTATCCACCTAGGCAAAGGTCACGACCCTAGTGCCTTTATCATCATCAGAAAACAACACCAAAAACAATATAGCCATTAATTAGCATACAATCAATAGAATATACTCAGCATGGTTCAAACCAAGCAAATGTTTAGAAGTGCAATTAGAAACACTTGACCATTCTAGATTACTTAGACACTCACTCCCATTATAGACTCCCTGTGGATTCGATCCTGACCATTCGAGTAAAAGCTACACGATCCTTGCCTTCCTACTTATATAGTATTGGGTGAGGTGTGATCACTTTTTGGCGCCATTTTCCGGGAGTCTAACGGTGTGACTATATTTGTGACTAGAAGCGTAGCGTGTTTTTACTTCCTTATATATATTTTTTCTTTTAACTGCCTTGTTTTATTCACTTAGGTACAATGGTTGATCCACTGGGAAATGTGATTCCGGGGGAGGAGGTATATGATAATCAGGAAGAGAAAATCAATCAACTTTCTCCACAAAGAAGGGGTCGACAGGCCAACAACCAAGATGATATTCCAGACCCTCCCCCGCCTTTGCCTCCTAGGGCTGCCCCTCGGGTCCTACCAAACAAGGGGTACACAAGTGCCATTGTCCCGCCGAGGATTCGGGAAGGGAACTTTCAAATCACGAAAGTTATGCTTAGTCTCCTTGAACAACGAGGGTATTTCACCGGGGCCGCGCATCAAAATGCCTAAAAGCATCTCAAGGGCTTCGTGGATACTTGTTGGGGGAGTAAACAAACCAACGTCTCGGAGGATGCACTTAGACTCCGATTGTTCCCCTTCTCTCTTCGGGGGAAAGCACTAGATTAGTTGGAGCGTCTTCCCAATCACTCAATCTCGACTTGGGACGAGCTCGCAGATAAATTTATTGCAAAGTTCTTCTCCCCAAGTCATATGGCGGCACTCCGTGATGAGATTTTGGCATTCAAACAAGAGCCAAACGAGCCATTGCACGAGAAATGGGAATGATATAGAACAATGGTGAAGGAGTGTCCGAATAATGATATGACAGAGGCTATGATACAACAAACCTTCTACCGGGGAATCAACACTGTAAACCAATGTGTGGTCAACCAATTGGCCGGAGGTAATTTCATGAAGTTGACCTACCCGGAGGCATGTGAAGTTCTTGATGAAATGGCCGACACATCTTCGGCTTGGCAAAGTAGAGCAAATGTGCCTCAAGGGGAGACCAGTATGAATAGTCTCCACAAGGAACTCCAAAAGGAAGGGCAAGCAATTGCCGAGATCACAACAACCATGACCCAACTTGATAAATCCCACCTCCAACAATTGCAAGGGCCGAAGCAAGTGAATGCTGTGGAGGGAGTGAATATGCAAGAAAACCAAAGGAGACCCCGGGGGAGTACTAGGCAAAACCGTGGAGATCAAGGTGATCAAGGGCCGAGTGGTCACGAACAAGATGAGGGTTATGATGACCAAGATGAAGATGTTATGTATGCAAACAACTACCAAGGGCAAGGTAATAGTCAAAGCAACAACCAAGGTTGGAGAAATCAGGGTAATAATCAAAGCTGGGGGAATCAAAGGCCACGAAACTGGAACAACAACAATGCTAGGAATTGGGGCAATACTAATGATCGTCAATGGAACAACAATAATGACCGGCAGTGGGGGAACAATAGCGAGGAAAATTGAAGTGGAAGAAACAACAACAACAATTGGGGAGGCGAAGGTAGTTGGGGGTCGGGTTTTCAAAGGCCCCCGATGTACCAACAACCAAGCAACCCTCCTCCATATCAATATCAAGGTCAAAGTTCTTCAAGATTGGATAAGGGTCGAATAGAAAATATGTTCAAACAGATGATGGAGAAGAGTGCAGACGCAGACGCCCAGTTGGCCTCCTACAATACCTTTATTCGGAATCTCGAGGTACAAATGGGCCAAATCTCACATGCCTTAAAGACACGCCCGAAGGGTGCACTACCGAGTGATACGGTGGTGAACCCCAAGGGTGGGAATAATAACAATACCGGTCACGCCATGGCGGTGACGACAAGGAGTGGAAAAGGTGGTGAAGCAAGTACTTCGGGGAAAAAGAAGATTATTGTTGATGATGAAGACATGCCTCAAGAAGAGTCACCGGTTGATGTGGAACAAGTGATGGATGAGCCAAGAGAAGGTGAAGTAAGAATTGACATTCATGAAAATGGGGAGGACTTGGAAAAGAATGTGAACCCGTCTAGGGAACACATTATTGACATGCCGGAGCTGGTGACCCCAAGAGCCACGACACCATTGCCTAGGCCACCTCCTTCCTACCCTCAGAGATTGGCCAAACAAAAGCAAGAGACTCAGTTCAAAAAGTTCATTGATATGATGAAGAGTCTCACCATCAATGTACCATTGGTAGAAGCTTTGGAACAAATGCCTGGATACGCTAAGTTCATGAAGAACTTAGTGACTAAAGAGCGGTCCATAGAGTGCGAGACCATCAAGATGACTCACCAGGTGAGTGCTATTGTTCACTCCATGGCACCAAAACTTGAGGATCCGGGTGCCTTTACTATTCCTTGCACGATTAGGAGTGCAGACTTTGCAAAAGCCCTATGTGATCTTGGGGCAAGTATTAATTTGATGCCATATTCTGTGTTTAAGAATTTGGGCATCGAACAACCTAGGGCGACCTCTATGCATTTGCAAATGACGGATAGGTCGATGAAGAGTCCCTTATGTATTATTGATGATGTGCTAGTGAGAGTGGACAAGTTTATATTGCCAGCAGATTTTGTCATCCTTGTCTGTGAAGTTGATTTTGAGGTCCCCATTATCTTGGGGAGGCCTTTCCTTGCCACCGGGAAGGCCTTGGTTGATGTTGAAGCTGGGGAACTCACATTCAGAGTGGGTAATGAGAAAGTGGTATTTCATGTATGCAAATCTATGAAGCAGTGCAACAGTACTGAAGTTTGCTCTTTTATGGACCTCGTGTCTGAGGTTATTATTGATGATGCCAGTGCTATGATCCATATTGATGACCCTATGAAGTTGGACCTATTGAATCATGAAGACTCTGTGGTGGATGGTATTATTGAAAGCACTCACGCCCTTCAAGGCATGGGGTCTTATTCTTATGCTCCAAGAAAATTGTCATTGGACTTGGAGAACCGGAAGACTCCACCAACAAAGCCATCTATTGAAGAACCTCCAAATCTGGAGTTGAAGCCACTTCCTTCCCATCTCAGGTATGAATATCTTGGTCCCTCATGTACTTTACCCGTTATTCTTTCCTCTTGCTTAACCCAAGTGCAGGTAGACTCAACTTTGAAAGTGCTAAGGAGGAGGAAGAAAGCAATCGGGTGGACTTTGGCGGATATTCGGGGTATTAGCCCCGCCTTTTGCATGCACAAAATCATATTGGAGGATGGGGCCAAACCCTCCGTGGAACATCAAAAAAGACTCAATGAAGCTATGCAAGAGGTAGTGAAGAAGGAGATTATAAAATGGCTCGATGCAGCAGTTGTCTATCCAATTTCGGATAACGCTTAGATCTCTCTGGTCCAATGCGTTCCGAAAAAGGGTGGTATGACGGTAATCAAAAATGACAAAGATGAGCTCATTCCCACAAGAACGGTTACCGGATGGCGGGTGTGTATGGACTACTGCAAGCTCAACAAGGTGACCCGCAAAGACCATTTTCCTCTACCATTCCTGGATCAAATGTTGGATAGGCTCGCAGGCCGGGCCTTCTATTGTTTTCTCGATGGGTATTCTGGATATAATCAAATTTTGATCTCCACGGAGGATCAAGAGAAGACTACTTTTACTTGCCCATATGGCAGTTTTGCCTTTGCTCGTATGCCATTCGGGATTTGCAACGCCCCAACCACTTTCCAAAGATGTATGATGTCAATCTTCACTGACATGGTGGAGGACTTTCTTGAAGTGTTTATGGACGACTTTAGTGTCGTCGGGGATTCTTTCGATGAATGCTTGGGTAATCTTGATAGGGTCCTTGCTGGGTGTGAAGAAACGAATTTGGTCTTGAATTGGGAAAAATGCCACTTAATGGTGGAAGAGGGTACCGTGTTGGGCCATAAGATTTCAAGAAATGGCATTGAGGCCGACAAAGCAAAGATAGAGGTTATTTCAAAGTTGCCACCACCTACTTCAGTGAGAGGAGTCCGGAGTTTCCTTGGCCATGCCGGTTTTTACCGGCGCTTTATCAAAGACTTATCTAAGGTGGTGAATCCATTGTGAAAGTTGCTTGAGAAGGATGCTAAATTCATTTTTGATGAGCATTGTATGCATGCTTTTGAACTCTTAAAACACAAGCTCACTACTACTCCCATCATCACGGTGCCAGATTGGAGTGCACCCTTTGGACTTATGTGTGATTCAAGCGATGTTGATGGGGTTGTTGTGCTTGAAAAAAGGGTGAAACAAGTTTTTCACCCAATCTACTATGGCAGCAAGACATGAATTCGGCTCAAATGAACTACACAGTCACAGAGAAGGAGCTTTTATCTATAGTCTTTTCCATGGAGATATTTCGCCCTTACTTGATGGGTGCCAAGGTCATAGTTCACACTGACCATGCGGCACTCCGGCACCTCATGACCAAGAAGGATTCCAAGGCAAGGCTCATGCGTTGGGTGTTGCTACTACAAGAGTTTGATTTAGAGATCGTGGACCGAAAAGGGAGTGAGAATCAAGTAGCCGATCATTTGTCCGGTTGGAGGAAACGGGACGTCCTTGTGACGAACTTGAGATCAATGACAGTTTCTCGGATGAACAACTCCTTTCAATGTCAATGCAAGAGATTCCATGGTTTGTGGATATTGCTAATTACCTCATCACCGGATTTGTCCCTTGTGAGCTCTCTTCGAACCAAAGGAAGAAGCTTAGAAGGGACAACTTGGATTTTTATTGGGACGAGACTTATCTATTCAAGATTTGCACTAACGGGGTGATCCAGAGATGTGCACCGGAAGAAGAGCAACTAGCTATCCTTGAGTCTTGCCACTCCTCACCATATGGTGGTCATCATGGAGGGGCAAGAATGGCCTCTAAAGTGCTTAGTTGTGGGTTCTTTTGGCCCACTTTGTATAAGGATGCTAGCGATCTAGTAAAAAGGTGTGATGAATGCCAAAGAGCCGAGGGAATTTCCAAGAAGGACGAGATGCCTCTAAATTCAATTCTTGAAGTGGATATCTTTTACGTTTGGGGCATCAACTTCATGGGGCCATTTGTGAGTTCATGTGGGAACACGCACATCTTGGTAGCGGTTGATTATGTGTCTAAGTGGGTGGAGGCCATGGCCTTACCAAATAATGAAGCGCGGAGTGTGATAGCCTTTCTCAAGAAGAATATCTTTACTATGTTTGGCACTCCACGAGCCATCATCAGTGACGGGGAGTCACATTTTTGCAATAAAGCCTTCGACTCCTTACTTTCCAAGTATGGGGTCAATCATAAAGTCACTACCCCGTACCACCCTCAGGCTAGTGGCCAAGTTGAATTATCTAACATGGAGATAAAGAGCATTTTATCCAAAACGGTCAATGCCAATAGGACCGGCTGAGCCAAGAAATTAGATGATGCTCTTTGGGCTTACCGAACTGCTTACAAGACCCCAATTGGGATGTACCCGTATCATTTGGTCTTCGGAAAATCTTGCCACCTTCCGGTGGAATTGGAGCACAAGGCTATGTGGGCCTTGAAAAAGTTGAATTTGGAATGGGATGTAGCTTCAAATTTTCGGGTGGAGAAATTGAATGAGTTGGATGAGTTTAGATTCCATGCGTACTCCAGTTCGTCCTTGTATAAGGACAAAATGAAGTACCCACATGACAAATATGCTCGAGGTAAAGAGTTCAAGGTTGGAGATTTGGTATTATTGTTCAATTCTCGGTTGAGGTTATTCCCGGGAAAACTCAAATCCAAATGGAGCGGACCTTTTGAAGTGGTATTTGTTACTCCGTTTGGGGCTCTTGACCTCAAGAACAAAAGTGGTGAAGTCTTCAGAGTAAATGGTCACCGGGTCAAGCACTATCTTGGCAAGGTCGATGACAGCCATATGGTGGAACTTCTTCATTTGAAATGATCTTGGTAACATGCGTCGTGTCGCGACGTTAAATCAGGCGCTTCATGGGAGGAAACCCATGTGTCTTTATTTTTGTTTTCTTTTTTTTTCTTGGTAGAATAGGATTTATTTTTGCACTAACTGGTTTTTGGATGTTGTAGGATGATTTTGACACAGGAAATTTGGCTAATTATAGAAAAACAGGTGTCTGAACCTTGCTGCGCGGCCGCGGTAATCTTTTCGCGGTATGGGAAGGCAAGTTACTGCAAAGTGCCTCTCTGAACATGCCTCACCGCGGCCGCGACCGATTTTTCGCGGACCGCGGTGAATCCTTGCCTGAGCCCAGCATAAGTGACTGACCGCGGACCGTGGTCGATTTGTCGCGATCCGCGGTAGGTAAGAGGGGTGGTCCCCAACTCTTCTCTATAAATAGGCATTTAGGGTTTCATTTCTTACTTTACGCACTTCAATTTCTCAGAGCACCCTTGGACTGTGTCTTTATCTTACATCCTCTGAACTGCATTGCACTCATTCAAATCATCATCCAAGCATCTAGTAAGTGTAATTGTGAGTAATTAACTTCTTAATTTCTTTATTTTCCTCATTAATTGATAGAATTTTCTCTTCTTTTTCATAATTTTTCATCTTTAGACTTTAAAAATGTTAGAGTTAGTCCAAAATATTCATTTTAGACCCTTGGAATACAAGTACACCGATTAAACATGTAGGGATTAACTAAATGATCATTTGATGTAGGGATTAACTAGGCAATTGCTACTTTCGCGGTCCGCGGTCCAAGTTTCGCGGACCGCAGTCGATGTTTTGCGGTCCGCAGTCGATGTTTCGTGGTCCGCAGTCCCTGTTATTAAATAATGCAGCTCTCTGATCCTGAAGCACCGCGATCGCGGTCAAGTTTTCGTAGTCCGCGGTGTGAAGGTTCAGAGACTTAAGTTCTTCAGGGGTCACCCACCGCGATTCGCAGTTGGTTTTTCGCGGTCCGTGGTGGCCTTTCAACTGAGCATCTGGTCTTTAATTTCAACTGGAAGTGTATGTGCAACAGTGCTTTTGGTACTAACCATGTTCACCTGTGTTTACTTTGCAGCTAATGGTTCAATCACGAGGCGGTGGGCGAAAACAAACTGGTCGAGGAGATTCTCAAAGGGGGAGAGGCCCGGGGGCACCTAGGAAACCCTCCAAAGTCACCATTCCTCCTCAATCATCCCGACAGGTTACTCATGCTAGAGACTCCCCTACTTCACCATCGTAGAGTGAGTATGCACCATCGGAGGAGACCTCATCGCAGTCATCTCCTTTGGTCCCTGCCTCCTCTCCCCCAAACCCAGCTCAAGCAGTTGGGTCAACCTCCAGTGGACATTCATACTCTACTTCTCCTACATCCTCCCTATCTGGGGAGCACTCAAGTGAGGATGATGGGGATTCACCAGCGGTTGAGGGGGTCGAGCGTATTCGGAACCCGGATGTTTGGAAAGACTAGTTTGTCAGTGAGCCGACTTTTCATAAGTTCAGAGAGTTGTGGACCACACGTTCGCTCATACTGGAGCGAACATTCTCACTCAAGGAGTTGGCGTTCCACAACCCCGAGGTGAAGCAACAGTTTAGGGAACGGAAAGGTTGGCTCTACTTCAATGAGTTCCTCCCAGATGCAAATGAGCATATTGTGAAAGAGTTCTACACCAACTTGCTATTTCTTGAAAAGGACTCAAAGGCATCCAAAGTCCGAAATTTGACAGTGCCGTTTGATGGGAAATATATTAATGAATATTTGGAGATGGACGATGTGGATGACTCTTTATACCGGGAGAAGCTTGCAGAAAAAGGATGCAGCTCAGAATTGGTTAGCTATGCACTTGGCTAGGCCCGGGGAGGCTCCGGATTGGCTACCTGCTGGGAAGACTATTTCCAGGAAGACCCTTAATTTTGAAGCTAAGGGGTGGGAGACTTTTGTGTGCTGCAGGCTGGAACCAACACACCATGAAACCACACTTCCCCTCAGTCGAGCTGTGCTGGTTGCTTCTATTATGGCTGGGTACCCCATCAATGTGGGGAATGTTATGTCCGAGGTGATCAGTCGGGTCGTCCGACAAGGTGATACATCTTACCCTTTTCTTCATTATCTGACAATGTACTGTGAAGACCAAGGGGTGACCAAGAAGCGCTTTGACACAAAAGTCAAGCCCAAAGCAACCTTTTCTTGGTATGATTTCATGGATGATGACAACCCCAAGAAGAAGTCCAAGGGTAAGTCTGTTGCCTCCACTGGCCAGTCTGAAGAGCCAGTGGTGGTGGTGGAATCATCTCTCCCCCAGCCGGATATTCCAGAGGAGGCTCCAGGTCCTACCTCCACCGGTCCAAACATTCCATCCACAAGAGCCTATCCTATGACTGCCCACAGGCTCAATCAGACATTGACAAGCATCAACAACTGGATGCAGTCAGCGACTACAAAGTTGCCTGCAATCTCTACGTCTGTGGCAGCCCCAGCTACTCCCCCGCCACAGGTACCACAGTCTGTTGAGGATGCACTAAAGGAGATTCTGGAGAACCAGAGGAAGATCTTGGAGGCGGTGGGAAAACATGAGACCGCATTGACAAAGCTGGAAAAGGAAACAAGGAAGCTGCAGAAGACTCGTGCTTCAAAGGCGTCAGTGGCTGAATTGAGGAAAGAGGTGGACAAGCTCAAGGGGGATAAGGTACCTCTAGAGATGTTACTAGCATACCCCACAGAGAAGCATCCAGGGCAGCAGCCAGTGCAGGAGGAAGAGCGGGGGAGGCCAACGAAGAAGAGGAAGGTCATGTCCCGTACAGAAGGTATTAGACTTGTGCTGGCAGACCCTCCCACATAGAGTCAGGCTTCCTAGCAGATACAGGCCCAGATCCAGGAGGCCTAAATCACCGGAGCTCCACCACAGGCACCAGCATACCCAGCCCTATCACAGTCCCAGGCACAGGCAGACCCTATCCCATCTCAGACACAGCAGCATGGACAACAGCAGGCCGAGGGCCAATAGGGAGTTTTCTTTACTCTTTATCTCTCTCCCATATTTTTGTGAACTCTTTTTGATATATAGAATTGAGGACAATGCTATCTCTTAGTTGGGGGAGTGTCCCCATAGGCATTTCATTTGATGATAATCGGGTTGTATAATGTAGACAATATTTCTTTCTTTTCCTTATGTTTTATTTTCCATTTTGGCTTGTAAAATAAGTTTACTATCCTAGTACTTTTATAACTTCTCACTTTTTGGTATGTATAAGTTAACTCTTCATTGTAATTCATCCCCTATGTATATTCGTATAATTCCCCTCATGTACATATTAATTCTATCCCATGCATGTTACTTTACACACTTTTTCGATTTTATAGCTTCTTATTTTTCTTTCTTAGCTTCTTGTTTTGAATTTCGCATGAGCAATAAACCTTTGGTTTTCTTAACGCCACGGTTCTTTCCAAAGGTGGAATTTGTGTGAATCAGGTGGCTCTTCCCAAGGATGGATGGTGTGACAACCTTCTTAAGGGTTTGAGTCTGTTTTTCCCTTTTTGGTCTTGTTTTTCTTCTTTTTCCTTTTTCTAGTGAATGAATAACGGTGCCTTGAGAAAATCTTCACTTAGGACTAACACAGTTGCCTTTGATCCTATGGTCAAAGACAAACCGTTGTGTTTAGGATGGTGATAGTGACGATCTTGAGACTCTTGTGTTGGCCGATAATCATCGGGTGGTCCTTGGGGACCATTTTGCTACTCAAAACACGACTAAGGTCGTTGTGGGCCTTCGACTCGGTTTCTGCAGCAATCCCCTAGCATTGAGGGGTGAAAAATTCGAAATTGCAAGTCCAAGTCCCATGCCACTAGTCTAGAACTTGCCCTGAGTGTTGTCTAGGCAAAATTCTAGGTGCAATTTGACTTGAGAAGAGACTATAGGCCTTCCTTGGCTTGAACAACGCATTTAAACACCTCCATGGCCTTCCAAAGACAAATTCCCTAGTCAACCCTTTTGAGCTTTAAACCCTTTCTTTCAAAAACCAAGCTACAAGCCTTCAACCATTCTTTACTCTCTCTTGGCACCCGATCTTTCCTCCGCGCTAGGCAAAAAGCATAAGTTTGGGGGAGAGACGAGGGATGTGATGAAGTGAAAAAGAAGGCACACAAAAAAGGGGGCAATGAAAAAGAAAGAAAAGAAAAGAATGAACAAAAAGAGAAATAAAGGGAATTGATGAAAATAGTGTTACCAAAGGTTTGGAATGCATAAAAGGAAGAAAAGTGGCTAGAATGAACAAAAAGGCCTGACAGTGTGTCTCTCCAACCCTGCACAAAGATAAAATGACTCAAAGGGTCAAGGAAATGTGAGAACAGTTAAAAATGAAGTGCTTAAGGAAAGATAGAACTCACTCTGACCAAATACTTCCTACCCTTAACCAACAACCTTCATCATGTTTCCACAAAAGCCCTGTATGATCTCAAGTCGAGTGAAGCCTATATTAGTGGTGATTTACACAAAGGGCAAGCCTATGGTACTTTAAGCCGGACTTGGGACTTTTTCTTTGATGAGAGATGAGCGATTCCCATATTCCTTGTTCTGAGCGTTATTATTCTAAAATGTGAGCTGCTTAGGGAAAGTCGCAGAATAAGAGTCTGGGATCAACACTGACCGAGGTGGTAGTTAGAGTCTCACTGATGAGTTGGAACAACCCTCAAAGGTCTTGTATCACACTTGAAACTATGGTTTTAAAAGTTTCAAACATTGTCAATGATGCATGTGCATTAAGGGCTATGGTTAGTCCCAATTGATGCTAATTGAGGTCACCATTAGGATAGCCCGATTTTCTTGGAAGCTACCATAGGGGTGGGGCTTATTTTGTTTGCTTGAGGACAAGCAAGAGCTTAAGTTTGGGGGAGTTGATAACTTAGATTTATGCCTTGTTTTCCGTTCTTCTAGACCTAAGTTTTGGTTGTAATTATATACAAAGTAGCCCCGAAAACCTATATGTTGTGCTTGATGCAGGATTGAACCAGAAATGATGACATTCAATCAAAAATAGGCTCGAAATAGGAGTGAATCTGACACAAGCACCAAGGACAACAAAAGATGATCAAGTAAAAAGCCACTGCGACCGCGGTCCTTGTTTCGCGGTCCGCGGTGACATGATTCAGAGAGGTGGATTTCTTAGGTTATCTCACCGCGGCCGCGGTCCTCATTTTGCGGTCTGCGGTCCTCATTTTGCGGTTCGCGGTTACCAGCTTCAGAGAGGTCGAATTCAAGGCATTGCTCACCACGGTCGTAGTCCATATTTCGCGGTCCGCGGTCGAGCATTTTCAGAAGTCCAGTGGTTAAGCACCCAGTTGCCTTTCGAGAACCATGGTCATGTTTTTGCGGTCCGCAGTGACCCCGCATGGGCATTTTTGTTCGAAATTCTGGCATACTATAAATAGCTTATTTTGTAATTTCTTTAGACAGCTGGTAATTTCTGAAGTAGAGAGCACGTGAATACTTTTGGGTTTTTCATCTTTTTAGCTTTATTATTGTATTTTTAACATTAAATCTTCAATATCTTTGTTAAGAATCAATTAATGGGTCCTCTTTCTTCTCTATTATTGTTTCTATCTTTTATTATGAGTAGCTAGACCCATTAGCTAGGGTTGTGGCTCAACCCTAGTGTGGGTATATAATGGGTTTTTGAAATTAAGGTTGGGAAATTAATGGGTGTTGGCTATTTAGGCTAATTTAGGGTTCTTATTGCTATAATTAGTGGTTGCAAACACTAATTAGCATTTCCATGACTTGGGTCCTTCTTGAGAAAGAGGATTTAAGTCTAGAAAATTAGCCTAATAGGGAATTAGAGCATTATCAAGAGATTGGTAGTCCCAATCAATTGGGTTAAACCCAGAAGTGGTAAAACCTTACTTGAACCCTAATTAACGAGTTAAACCTAGAGAGAGTAATACCCTACCTAAGCCTCAATTGCTTGATTAATTGACACCCAATTGGCCTCGAGAGAGGTAATGAGGGCAAAGCCACTCAAACTACCGAGAGGTATAGAGTGGGTATGTTCGTGCATTGGTTATAGTTGTATCCCTAGTCAATGTCCCGACCTTAGAATTGAAATCTGTTATGTATTCACCTAGGCAAAGGTCACGAACCTAGCGCCTTTATCATCATCGAAAAACAACACCAAAAACAATATAGCCATTAATTAGCATACCATCAATAGAATATACTCAGTATAGTTCAAACCAAGCAAATGTTTAGAAGTGCAATTAGAAACACTCGACCATTCTAGATTACTTAGACACTCACTCCCATTATAGACTCCCTGTGGATTCGATCCCGACCATTCGAGTAAAAGATACACGATCCTTGCCTTCCTACTTATATAGTAGTGTGGGTGAGGCGTGATTAGAACTCACACCAGAAATCTGGGTTTCTTTTATTTGGGTTTGACCGCATTTATTTGGGCCATTTAACCTTATCTCCCATATTTCTTAATAATGAAACAAGTTCAGGAGTACTTACATTAAAGGTATGATCCCTAATTGGTGCATTACCTCTAGGTCATTCATCCCGATCCTTTCTGGATCTAGATGCGGATGAGCCTACATCCCTGCTTGGTGGTCTATAATCTGACCTAATATTTTCAAACCTGGGGCGAGTTTCGCGTCCCGATGGTCCTAAGTAAGGATCATACCTGTTTGTACCTGATCTCTTGTCTGATTCGGATCGCCTGAATCTGGAATGATCTTTGTCTTTCGATCGAGCAATGATATCTTATTCTATTCGAAGTTTAGTATTGTACTTGTTATATACATCATTCCACGTTGGAATTCCCTCAAAGTTTCTTTGAGTCTCCTCGTGGCTTCTGAGATTTTGTCGTTTAGATTACTCGCGAATTCCATGGCTGCCCAATTATCAAGTACTCTGGGTAATTGCATTCTTTCTCGCTGGAACCTGTCTACAAATTCACGGAGTAGTTCCGTGTCTCCATGCTTGATTTTAAATATGTCCTCCATTCTTTTCTCTACTTTTTGTGCACCAGAGTGTGCTTTTATGAAAGAATCTGCAAGCTCAGCAAAAGAATTAATAGAATTTTCAGGGAGAAGAGAATACCAGGTTAGGGCTCCTTTGGTAAGTGTTTCTCCGAATCTTTTGACAAGGACTGATTCAATATCTTGTTTCGTTAAGTCGTTGCCCTTTACTCCGGTGGTAAAAGCAGTCACATGGTCGCGTGGGTCAGTTGTTCCATCATACTTATGAACGTCAGGCATTTTAAACTTCTTGGGTATAGGCAAGGGTGCTGCGCTTGGTTTCCAAGGTTGTTGAGAGTATCTATCAACATCAATGCCCTTGATAACAGGTGGTACTCTAGGAATTCGCTCGATTCGATCATTTTGTTCCTTCATCTATTTCTGCATGGTTAATAGTAAATTTTGTAATTCAGAATTATTAGTCATACCTGGTCTCGCTTCGAGAGATTCGTTAGGAGTGTCACCCCTTGTTGCGTTTTCCAACCCAGACTGAGGATTTTCCATGGTGACAATATTATTTGGAGGTAGTGTTAGCGATGCACGTGGTGCCGCCGGTAGTCCCCTTGCAAATTATTGCAAAGCTTATTCCACTTACTCTGCAATCATTTGTTTTATTCGATCTTGTTCTACCGTTTGCTCGTTGTTATTGTGTTTGTCAGGTATTTCCGGGGATGGTTCCCTGGAACCACATGGGGTTCCTTGAGGTGATGGAACTGGGGTTCCATTCCTCTGCTAGTGATTGTCGTTGGAGTTCGACATAGTTTAGAGGATATCAATTGAAAAGCAAATTAAGACTATCAGATTCTCGGTAACGGAACCAATTGTTTAACCAAAGAATTAGATCATTTGACCAAAGATATTTTTAGGATGAACGCGAGTTACTGATAATCAAGGAAATGTGATTAAATAAAGAATAAGCAAAAAAGCAATAGTATGATGCTCAGAAAGTAAAATGTATTATATTCAAAGTCTTGCCTCCCCTTTACAAGTTACATTCCCCTTCTTTATATAAGGGGTTTCTTAATATAAAGTCTACTTCTTGCAATGATCTTCCATTAATGACTAATTATTACATTAATGAGGCGTTATAAAGGATAACCGTAATTGTTGTATGAAGGTTACATAACGTATGAATCATTAATTGAGGATTCCTGAATCTGCCCGTAGCTCTGTCATGATTCATTCTAACTGTGTCTCTTTCCTTTCTCAATCAGGTTGAGTTGCCCGTGGATGATTACCTCGTAGGTTTATTAATCCGCAACTCTTTGTTTCGTACCTCTTTATAGAATCATATCCAGCTGCTGCGTTTTCCTTGGTCCATGTAGCTGGCTGAGTTGTCATGATTCACCTTACGTGTGAAACTATTTATTACCAATACACCCACGTATCAAAATTTGATAAAAATCATGAAACTAGGATCCTTATCCTCCCACGAGTCTATACATACCAAGAATATCAAAATCGGACCTCAAATGGCCCCTCAAAACCCCACTCAAAGGTCTCCAAATCATAAGCCCTAATTCCGCAATTTTTGGGTTTAAATCCCACTAATTTCAGGTCTAATTACTTAGAAATCAACATAGAATCGAGTGTTGAGTTCAAAAATCTTACCTCCAAGTGATTCCCTTCGATTCCCTCTTTAATCTCTCTCAAAAATTTCAAATCCGTCAAAAAATGGTGAAAAATGGGCTAAAACTCGCAAAGATGGCTTTTTATACTTTCTGCCCAGGTGCCCTTTACTTCAGTGCATTCATGTCCCCATACACGCGTTCGCGAAGCACAATCCAGCATACCCTACGCATTCGCGTACTAACCCATGTGTTCGCACAGCACAACCGCTCAGCCCCCCCACACACCTCAGCCTCTACGCGTTAGCAGACCACCTCACGCGTGCGCATAGTACACATGACCCCCCTCTCATGCGATCGCGACCCCACTACGTGATCGCATAGCACAAAACTATGCTTCCCCCAAATAGCCTATGCGATCGCATTCACACCCACGTGATCGTATAGAAGAACACCAGAACTGAACACCAGCAGAATTTCTGAAATCTTTCCAAGTCCGAAATGATCCGCTAACCTCCCGAAACTCACCTGAGGCACTCGGGACCTCAACCAAACACGCCAACACATCCCATAACCTTATTCAAACTTAGTCTAGCCTTCGAAACACCCAAAACAATGCCGAAACACCAGATTCACCTCGGATTCAAGCCTATGAACTTAGAAACTTCTAAATTTCGCCAAAGATGCCGAAACCACCCAAAACTCATCTGAATGACCTGAAAATTTGCACACACATCAAAATGACGCTACGAACCTGATCCAACTCCCGGAATCCCATTCCGACCCCGATACCTAATTTTCCACTGCCGACCAGAAATTGCCAAATACTTAGTTTCGCCAATTCAAGCCTAATTCTACTTCGCACCTCAAAACCACATTCCGAACACAACCCTAAGTCCCAAATCACCTAACAAAGCTATCTAAGACATAAAATTCACACTCCGAGGATGTTAACCTAATAGTGAACTCCCGGTTGACTTTTCTAACCATAAGGCCAATTTAAGAGACTAAGTGTCTCATTTATCACCACGACCACTCCGAACCCGAACCAACCGACTCAACACAACATAAATAGGTTATACAACATGTGATAAAGCATAAAAAGGGGAAACAGGGCTAATCTCACAGAATAACCGGTCGGGTCGTTACATTCTCTCCCTCTTAAACAAACATTCGTACTCGAATGTGTCTAGAAACATACCTGGAGTCTCAAATAAGTGAGGATATCTTCTCAGCATATCCCGCTCGGTCTCTCAGGTGGACTCCTCCACCGGTTATCCTCACCATTATACCTTCACTGAGGCTATATCCTTAGACCTCAACCTTCTGACATGTCGACCCAAAATAGCCATTGGCTCTACCTCATAGGACATATCACCCTCAAGTTGAACAGTGCTGAAGTCCAAGACATGAGACGGGTCACCAACATACTTCCGGAGCATGGAAACATGAAACACCGGATGGACACTCGGTAAGCTGGGTGGCAAAGCAAGTCTATATGCCACCTCTCCAACTCTCTAAAGCACCTCAAAAGGCCCAATGAACCGGGGACTTAACTTGCACCTCTTCCTGAACCGCATTACACCCTTCATGGGTGACACCTTCAGCAACACCTTCTCCCCAACCATAAAAGACACATCCCGGACTTTCTGGTCCGCATAACTCTTCTGCCTAGACTGTGCCATGCGAAGCCGCTCCTAAATCAACTTCACCTTATCCAACGCATCCTGCACCAACTCTGTGCCCAGTAGCCTAGCCTCACCCGACTCAAACCACCCAATCGGAGATCTACACCTCCTACCATATAAAGCCTCATACGGAGCCATCTGGATACTCGAGTGATAACTGTTGTTATAAGCAAACTCCGCGAGTGGAAGAAACTGGTCCCATGAACCCCCAAAATCAATGACACAAGCACGTAACATGTCATCCAGAATCTGAATAGTGCGCGTTGACTGCCCGTGGGAGCCCAACTACAAAGTCCATGGTGATCCTCTCCCACTTCCACTCTGGAATATCCAACCTCTGGTGCAATCCACCTGGTCTCTGGTGCTCATACTTGACCTGCTGACAGTTGAGACACCGAGATACAAATCCAACAATGTCCTTCTTCATCCGCCTCCACCAATAGTGTTGTCTCAGATCCTAATACATCTTCACGGAACCCGGATGGATAGAGTACCGCGAGCTGTGGGCCTCTACTAGAATCAACTCTCGAAGCCCATCCACATTGGGCACACATATCCGACCCTACATCCTCATAACACCATCCTCACCAATAACCACATCCCTGGCATCACCTCGCCGCACCCTATTCTGAAGAACAAGCAAGTGTGGGTCATCATATTGGCGCTCTCTAATCTGGTCATAAAGAGAAGACCTGGAGGCTACACGAGCCAATACCCGGCAGGGCTCTGATAGATCCAATCTCACCAACTAGCCCGCTAAGGCCTGAACATCAAGTGTTAATGGTCTCTCTGCTGCTGGGAGATATGCTAGACTCCCCAAACTCTCTGCTCTGCAACTCAAGGCTTCGACCACTATATTGGCCTTTCTCGGATGGTATAGAATAGTGATATCATAGTCCTTCAGAAGCTCCAACCATCTCCTTTGACGCAAATTCAAATCCTTTTGCTTAAACAGATGTTGCAGACTACGGTGATCAGTAAAAACCTCACAATGCACACCGTACAAATAATGACGCCAAATCTTCAAGGCATGAACCATGGCTGCTAGCTCGAGATCATGTACGAGATAAATCTTCTCATGAGTCTTCAATTAGCGCGAGGCGTAGGCAATCACCCTACCCTCCTGAATCAAAACACAACCAATGCCTAGCCTCGAGGCATCACAATACACGTTATAAGAACTTGAAGTTGATGGTAATACTAACACTGGAGCTGAGGTCAATGCAGTCTTGAGCTTCTGAAAGCTCTCCTCACACTCGTCCGACCACCTGAACGGAGAACCCTTCTGGATCAATTTAGTCAAGGGCGAAGCAATAGAAGAAAATCCCTCCACAAAGCGACGGTAATACCCGACCAAACTAAGGAAACTCCTAATCTCTATAGCTGAGGACGGTCTGGACCAACTCTGCACCGCCTCTATCTTCTTCGGATCAACCTGCATACCCTCACTAGACACCACGTGCCCCAAGAAAGCTACTGAGCTAAGCCAAATCTCACACTTGGAGAACTTTGCATAAAGCTTCTCCTCCCTCAATATCTGTAAAATAACTCTAAAATGCTGAGCATGCTCCTCCTGGCTACGAGAATATACCATGATGTCATCAATGAACACAATATCAAAGGAATCTAAATACGGCTGGAACACGTTGTTCATCAAATGCATGAACGCAACTGGGGCATTGGTCAGCCCAAAAGACATCACCATAAACTTGTAATGACCATAACGAGTCTTGAAAGCCGTCTTGGGAATATCAGATCCCTAATCTTCAGTTGATGATACCCGGATCTCAAGTCAATCTTAGAGAACACTCTGGATCCCTGAAGCTGGTCAAACAAATCATCAATGCAAGGCAAAGGATACGTATTCTTGACTGTAACCTTGTTCAACTGCCTATAGTCGATACACATTCTCATGTAACCTTCTTTTTTCTTCACAAATAACACTGGTGCACCCCAAGGTGACACACTAGGCCGAATGAACCCCTTATCTAGGAGTTCTTAACGCTTCTCTTTCAACTCCTTCAACTCCGCTGGTGCCATACGATAAGGTAGAATAGAAATAAGCTGAGTGTCTGACACCAGATCAATACCGAATTCAATATCCCTGGCAGGTCTGCAGGAAACACGCCTGAAAAATCACGGACCACAGGAACAGAATCATTAGTGGGAGTATCAACACTAGAATCCCTCACAAAAGACAAATACGATAAACACCCCTTTTCCACCATACGCTGGGCCTTCAGGTAAGAAATCACCCTACTAGGCACATACTCAATAGAACCTCTCCACTCGACTCTCAGAAATCCTAGCATAGCTAAGGTCACAGTCTTAGTGTGACAATCAAGAACAACATGACACGGAGATAGTCAATCCATGCTTAATATCACATAAAAATCAACCATGCTAAGCAACAAAAGATCCACTCAGGTCTCCAAACCCCTAATAGATATCACGCATGAACGATACACACGGTCCACAATGATAGTATCGCCCGCCGGAGTCGACACATGAACATATATAACTAAGGACTCACGGGGCATATCTAGAAAATGAGAAAAGTATGATAAGACATAAGAATACGTGGAACCAGGATCAAATAAGACCGAGGCATCTCGGTGACAGACTGAGACAATACCTGTAATCACTGCATCTAAGGCCATAACATCTGGTCTGGCTGGAAGAGCATAAAAATGAATCTGACATCCACCTGATCGACCTCCCCCTCAAGAGCAGCCTTTATCTGCCTGACCCCCACCCCTAGCTGGCTGGGCGGGTGGCGAAGTAACTGGAGCTGAAGTCGAGGGATGGCTCCTCTACTGAGATGATCTACCCTGGAGACGAGGACACTGCCTCCACACATGCCCAAACTCTCCACACTCAAAACAACTCCTTGGAGCTGGAGACAAGGATTGAAGGGAACCCCTGGCACCAGAATAACCACTAGAAGAACCATTCATAGAGTAACTCTGAGCTGATGGTGTTATAAGAACTCTGGGCTGAAGGGAACCGAATGAAGAACGGCCTGTATGAGAACTGCGGGGACCCTGCCCCGATGATGCACCACTATAAGCTAGGCGAGTTGGCTGAGGGGGCCTAAATGGGTGGCCTCTGCTCTGCTGAAATTGTCCTCTGGAAGGAGCACTACTGAAACTACCAGATCCTCGAGGCCTCTTAACCTCCCTCTCCTCCCTCTCCTCACGCTCCTGACGGCGAACTACCTCAATATCCCAGGCAATATCCACAACCTGCTCAAAAGTGGCACCTAATACCCTATCCCTAGTCATTAGAATACGAAGCTGATAAGTGAGTCCATCCACAAATCTCCTGATCCTCTCTCTCTCAGTAGGAACTAACTCTGAAGCATGACGAGCTAGATCTGAGAACCTCATATCATACTGTGACACTGTCAACTCATCCTGACGTAGCTGCTCAAACTGTCTACGCAACTCCTCTCTGTGAGACTGGGGAACATACTTCTCTAAAAAGAGAGTGGAGAATTGCTGCCAAGTAAAGGGCGCTGCACCAACAGGCCTACGCCTCTCATAAGACTCCCACCAAGTAAATGCAGCTCCTGAGAACTGGAAAGTAGTAAACGAGACCCCACTGGTCTCCAGTATCCCTGCAGTGCGAAGTATCCTCTGACACTTGTCCAAGACACCCTGGGCATCCTCGCCCTCAGCACCACTGAATGTCAGAGGGTGAAGTCTACCAAATCTCTCCAACCTGCGCTGCTCATCGTCTGGCATGACAAGAATCACATAATCCTTGGCAAGTGCAACCGGCTGGGCTGAGATGACCCCGGTGTCTTAAGTCCCTGAACGACCTGCTCAGGGGTCCACGCAGCTGGAGTCTGAGTGCCTCTCTCGGCCTGAGTAGTATCGGCAGTAGTAGAAACAGCGATTGCCTGTGCAAGACTGGTGCACATCGTCAAGATCTGAGCCAGGGTCTCCTGAAGACCCGAAATCACAATGGGCACTGCCAGTGCCTGAGCCTGTCCCGCTGGAACATCTGCGGCAGGGATCTCGTCCTGAACAATAGGTGGGTCTATGGGTACTGCTCCGGCTGCTGCACGGGATGCACCCCTACCTCTACCACGGCCTCGACCGCAGCCTCGACCTCTCGCTGGTGTCTGGTCACCCTGATCGGTAGCGCGCGTCCTCACCATCTGTGAGAGAATGAAACAATAGAAGTTTAGATTTCTAGAATCAACAGATTCGCACGACATAATTAAAGAATGAGAGAATTTTCTAAGGGTTCTGTAGCCTCTCGAAGATAAGTACAGACGTCTCCATACCAATATGCAAGACTCTACTAAACCTGCTCATGACCAGTGAGTCCTATGTAACCTAGGATTTGATACCAACTTGTCACGATCCCAAATCCTAAGCCGGCCATGATGGCGCCTATCATGATACTAGGCTAGCCAATCTACCGCGAAATAATATAAAAACTTTCCATTAATTTCAAAATTGTTCAATATTCCATAAAATTCTTCTGGTTTAACAATTTTAAGTAACAAGACGAATAAAATAGTTTATACACTCCCCCAAAATCTATAGTCAACCGCCATGAGCATCTATGAATAATACAAGGTAATTCTATTTCCGTACTACATCCAGTCTAGGAACGGAAAGAAAATAACAAAATACGAAGGGAGGAAGGGTATGATGTGGACGCCGAACAACTACCTCAAAATCCCAACTCCAACTCCAAGAGACAACGGAAGAAGCTACCGCTCAGACCCAGCACCAGAATCTGCACACAAGGTGCAGGGAGTAATGTGAGTATGCCAACTCAGTAGTAATGAAAGTAAATAATGTCTAAGGCTAAATAAATAATGTCTAAGGCTATGAAACAAGTAAAAACAATCATCAATGCACAGTAATCGAAGCCTTTCTTTCAGAAAACACAGATACAATGCCTTGTAACATTTTAAGTTCAAGTTCAGTAAAATATCATTTGAAAGTATGCCTTTTTACAAGTTCCATAGAAATCAAAGCAATTCAGTATATAAAATTGACATAGTTCATGAATAGTCCTTCAATTGAAAACATGTATCATAAATTACCCTCGGGTGTATCATCACTCAGGATCAGACACTCAGCATACCTCACAATCACTCAGTATCAGCTCCTCGCGCTAACTCACAATCACTCATTCCCCCCAAGTCACTCGGCACTCGGCACTCGCACTCGGTAGGTACCTGCGTTCACTGGGGGTGTACAGGCTCCGGATGGGCTCCTACAGCCCAAACGCTAATATAAAGCCATCTCGTGGCATAATCACTCAGGCTCTCGGCCTCTCACATATCATAAATAGTGTATCATGTTGCAGCGTGCAACCCGATCCCATAATCTTCTCACAACATAGGCCCTCGGCCTCACTCAGTATTAAATCTCTCAAAAAGCCACTCGGGCTAACAATAAAATGGGGTTCTCGACCCAAAATATAGTTTTATATCACAAAATAGTGAAAATAAAGCTGAGTTTCGAAATCAGTTAAACAATATAGGACTGAGTGTAAATCATGAGTCAACACAGTGATGAATAACAGTAAACAACCCCTAAGGGGTTTAAACAGGTCAGCGTAAGGCCCCAAACATGGCGTTCAACCCAAAATATAGTAATAGTCTCAAAACATAAATATCATAAGAATTAGAATCAAATACGAAACTTAATAGTTTCCACGAGACGGACCAAGTCAAAATCCCCCAAAAGTGTGCGCCACACACTCGTCATCTAGCATGTGCGCCACTTAGTGATAAAATGTGAAGTCTGGGGTTTCATACCCTCAGGACAAGATTTACAGCCATCACTTACCTCAAACTGGCCCGAATACTAATACGCAATGCTCTTGCCTCTTGAATCGGCCCCCAATTGCTACGAATCTAACCAAAACCAGATTATTATCATCAATATATACTATGGAGATGAAACCCATTTGAAAATTATCAAAATTAAGCACAAATCCCGAAATTGACAAAACCCGACCCCTGGCCCCACATCTCGGAATTAGATAAAAATCACAAAACTAGGATCCTTATCCTCCCACGAGTCTATACATACCAAGAATATCAAAATCGGACCTCAAATGGCCCCTCAAAACCCCACTCAAAGGTCTCCAAATCATAAGCCCTAATTCCCTAATTTTTGGGTTTAAATCCCACTAATTTCAGATTTAATTACTTAGAAATCAACATAGGATCGAGTATTGAGTTCAAAAATCTTACCTCCAAGTGATTCCCTTCGATTTCTTCTTTAATCTCTCTCAAAAGCTTCAAATCCGTCCAAAAATGGTGAAAAATGGGCTAAAAACCGCGAATATGGCTTTTTATACTTTCTGCCCAGGTGCCCTTTACTTCAATGTGTTCGCGTCCCCATACACGCGTTCGTGAAGCACATTCTAGCATACCCTACGCGTTCGCTTCCTAACCCACGCATTCGCACAACACAACCGCTCAGCCCCCACACGCGCCTCAGCCTCTACGCGTTAGCAGACCACCTCACGCGTTCGCATAGTACACATGACCCCCCTCTCACGCGATCGCGAACCCACTAACGCGATCACATAGATAAAAACTATGCTGCCCCCAAATAGCCTATGCGATCGCATTCACACCCACGCGATCGCATAGAAGGACACCAGGACTGGACACCAGCAGAATTTTTGAAATCTTTCCAAGTCCGAAATGATCCGCTAACCTCCCGAAACTCACCCGAGGCCCTCGGGACTTCAACCAAACACTCCAAAATATCCCATAACCTTATTCAAACTTATTCGAGCCTGCGAAACACCCAAAACAACGCCAAAACACCAAATTCACCTCGGATTCAAGCCTATGAACTTAGAAACTTCTAAATTTCGTCAAAGATGTCGAAACCACCCAAAACTCGTCCGAATGACCTGAAAATTTGCACACACATCCTAAATGTCGCTACGGACCTGCTCCAACTTCCGGAATCCTATTCCAACCCCGATAGCTAATTTTTCACCACCGACCGGAAATTTCCAAAAACTCAGTTTATTCAAGCCTAATTCTACTCCGAGATCGTTTACCAAATAGTCAACTTCCAGTTGACTTTTCTAACCATAAGGCCAATTTAAGAGACTAAGTGTCTCATTTCTCACCACGACCACTCCGAACCCGAACCAACCGACTAAATACAACATAAATAGGTTATACAACATGTGATAAAGCAGAAACATGGGAAACGGGGCTAATCTCACGGAACGACCGGCCGGGTCATTACACAAAAGATCTTGTAGTACAAAATTAATTAAGAGCTCCGGAATAACTGATTTGTTACTATCCGGATGAATAAAATTATTTTTGACATTAATATTGTAGTAAGTCTCAAAAGAAACTTTTTGAGTTTCAAATATATTAGCCAAAGTGGTTGGCATTTGAAAGGAAGATTGAATATCTTCATACTACTATAATCATACCGGGTAAATACCAAAGGTTACCCGATTGTTTCTCTACTTGTACTACACATGTATAAGCATGGTGATGGAATCACATGCCACAAGTAAACTAGAGATTTACTGAAATAAATATATGTTGGCATGACCGGTCGGCCATCCCGGTTCAATTATGATGCGAAAATTGATTGAGAATTCACATTGGCATATATTGAAGAATTAGAAGATTCTTCGAGAACTCTCATGTACTACTTGTTCTCATGATAAATTGGTTACTATACCAGCTGGAGTTGGGATTGTATTCCCTGAGTTTTGGAACGTATAAAAGGTGATATATATATGGGCCCAGTCACCTGCCATGTGGACCATTTACTATTATATGATTTTAATAGATGCATATATTCTAAGGTTACATGTGCGTTTGTTATTAACTTGAAATTTGGTTTTTGCAAGGTTGGTTGCTCAAATTATTAGAGCACAGTTCCAAAATATAAATTATGATGATTTATCTTGATAATGTTGGTTTAAATCCAAGTTGGTTTAGCAAAAACTCCCAAATAGAAATTTGGGATGAGGTGTATTATTTAATATACAACACACCTTGTACGCATCTAGCCAAAAAGTTATAAAAAATTCTCCCTATCACAATTGGTTGAGGGTCAGGAACCAAATAATTTCTATCTAGAAATATAGATGTGCTATATGATTTAATAATTCTACCACAATGCACAAAGATGAGTTCCCAAAGAAGGTTGGGAAATGTGTTGGTTATCCCAACATTAGGGGTAGAAAATGGGAAGCTGAAAAAGTGATCGTGGAGTGAATTATCATGAATACATCTTGATCTTCGTACAAAAAAATGTGAACTTGAAGTTCAAGTGATAATTCATTTGCAAAATATTGGCAGACGCATTTACTGACCTAAATAAATGTTATATTTCAGCTGCTAATGCTCCAAATAGAATAACGTCCATGATGGACAGAGTTTATGGCACGCATGAAGTGTAATAGACAAATCGATTCCAAAGATAAAACTCCTTGAAGAAGGAATGGAGAAAATGATCAAGATAGTCATAATAAGGAGGCAAGTGTTATAGAAGAGCACCACGACATAACACTCTATAAGACCTTATGGAAGAGGCTCAGGTACCTGAAACTAATGAGATATCGATAAGTTATGTCTTTATTGTGTGATGATGGAACCGATGTAAATGAACTTCGATGATATTGTTGATATAATGTAGCGCTCAATATTATTAATATTGATGAGGATCTTGATCTCAAATCTGTCATAGAATTTGGCAGATAAATGGTTGACCAAATGAAAAATGTGCAATGTAAACTGACTTCACCTGAAAAATGTGAAGTTGGACGGATAGTCCCAACTCCTGAAAGTGAAATAAAAAATCAAGTCGATAGAAATTTGTGACACATGATTTTTCGTAAATATCCTAGAATTAGTTATTTGGAGATATGTTCTCCTGTGGTGGATGAAATCGTTTTCAGGGTTAATTTGACAATACATGAAAAACTTGATATGCATATAATGAAAATTCTTGAAAGATTTACATTGTTCTGAAGCATAGTAAGGTTCCCAAGAAACTTATTAAATAATGTTTCATCAAATCCTTATGTGGGTTAGACCAATCATGGCGTATGTGATTTGTTTTTGTGTCTAGTGCAATTGGTGCACTAATGTATCTTGCTAGAACGATAAGTATAAAAATATTCTAGCGAGATATTGTTTTACTCCTATTTGGATATATTGAAATACGATTAGTGTTATATTGCAAAAAGAATCCTTGATATAGATTTGCTTATTCTAACAAATACTTTCAAGAATTTGTTGGTTATTGAATGCAGGCATTTTCTTGAAGCCCCTTCTTCGAACAATCTATTTGCATGTGAGAGTTGCCATATTATTATTCTACAACGCAGTTAATTGTTGATACCTATTTAAGTCATGCCAAGATAAGAAACTGATAAAGCAAGTGACTCAACACACAACAAACATGTGACTTTTCTTTGAAGAGAATATTCCAATAATATTGAAGATGATGATGTTTGCCTAGCCCAATTGAAAGAAGGATATATCGAAGGAGACATAATAAAGCAAATTTCATCACAGTTCTTTTTCAGACGCATGATCTTCAACAGAATGGTGAAATTGATATTCAAAAAATTCGTTCATGTGATAATTTCACTGATATGTTCACTAAGGCATTGCCAACCTCAATGTTATGAAAAGTTGAAATACAAGATTGAAATGCATTGCCTTCATGAAACAAAAGTGATGTTTTCATCAGGGGGAGGCAAATACGTGTTGTACTCTTTTTCCCTTAGCTAAGGTTTTATCTCACTGGCTTTCCTTGCAAGGTTTTTAATGAGGCAACAAGTAATGTGTATTACAAGATATGTGTACTCTTTTTCCTTCACTAAGATCTTTTCCAACAAGATTTTTTCTTAGTAAGGTTTTAACGAGACACATTATCTATAGACATCCAAGGGGGAGTGTTATGAAATATTATAATATTAGTGAATGTCTATAACCCCTAAAGAAGTTACTCCCACTACTCTTCTCCATTAACCTCTCACTACTTCTTACAATTATGTTTGTAACTTCCACGCCTCCATAACCTCCTCCGTGATCTTTCTCCATGATCTCAAATGTTTAATGTCATGTTTAAGAAATTCTTTTGTATAGCTCTATGTAATACTATAAATAAAGGATGAAGTGATATTGTACACACTTAAATATATGAAAGAAATAAGAACCTCTCATCTCTTTCTCTCTGTACCTCTTAGCTTGTTTTTCTTTGTTTTATATTGTTACTTTAAACTTAGTTCCTTAACAATTAACCATTAGACTACTTATCTACTACACCTTTAGATTCTACTTGTTCATCTGAATTAATTCTCGGGCATATCCTGGTCCCAAAAAAATAAAATAAAAAATTAAGCACTGTCTAATCGTTTGTCATTATATGTTACTACTAAGCTGCATTTCTTCCTTTCAAACCTGACCTCATGGATAGCGATACTGATCTTCTGCTTTCTTTTAATCATTTTTAAATATAGTTAACAAGGAAGGAATGGAGAAAACTTATCTGAACTTAATTGTTAAAGAGATCATTAGAATTCAAATTAATTGGCAACAGTATGGTTCAAATTTCGATCTCTTGAACCAGTGAAATGTTCATTAATGGAAGCCTTCCATTTTAAGCTATTATTTATACATTATCTTCACACGATAACTTAGTAAATTTATTGTTCATGCTCGATATACAAACGATAAAGTAAATTCAAGGTAAATACAAATGGGACTATTACTAACATATCAAGGTTTAATCGTAAAGAGCAACAATAACTAAAAGAGAGGGTAGGTTAATAATACTAAGAAGTTATTATAACTCTTATAGAGTTTGATTATAACTCTTATAGAGTTTGATTATAACTCTTATAGAGTACACGTGTTTTAAAACAATAAAAGGAGAAGAAGAATATTATAGAGAAAGTTGGGATGAAATTTTTATTGAATTTTGGGATGATTTACAATGAAATAAAACCCTTTATTTATAGGGAAAGAGTGACTTAGCCACCAAGTAAAACCCCTAAAATCTCTCTAAAATATAGACATTCACCTTAAATATAATTATATTTATAACACTCCCCTTGAATGTCTATTCAACAAATAATGTGTCTTGTTAAAACCTTAACTAAAATAAAACTCAATGGGAAAAAAATTCTAGAAAAGGAAAAAGTGTACACATGTTTAGAAATACGCATTTTGGTTGCCTCGTTAAAAACATTTCAAGGAAAACCCAGTGGGAGTGTGGGACAAAACCGTGTAAGGGAAAAAGAGTACAACACGTATTAACTCCCCCTGATGAGAGCATCAATTCACATCTTTGAGTCTTTGCATCCCGATCTTGTACACTAGCTTCTTAAAGGTTGATATCGGTAGAGATTTGATGAATAAATCAGTCATATTATCGCTTGAACGAATCTGTTGTACATTGATATCACCATTCTTTTGAAGATCATGTGTGAAAAATAACTTTGGTGAAATGTGTTTTGTCCTATCTCCTTTTATGAATCCTCCCTTCAATTGGGCTATGCATGCTGCATTGTTTTCATATAAAATCGTGCGTAGTTTGTCACACTTGAAACCACATTTGTCTCGAATAAGATGTATTATAGAATTCAACCACACACATTATCGACTTGCTTCATGAAAATCAATTACTTCAGCATGATTAGATGAAGTAGCCACAATTGATTGCTTAGTCGATCACCAAGATATGACAGTTCCTCCAAAGGTAAAAACATAACCTGTTTGAGATCGGGCCTTGTCTGGACCGGATAAATACCCAGCATTGGCATAACCAACAAGATCGGGACTGCAATTATTTCCATAAAATAAGCCCATATGGGTATTTTCTTTTAGATACCCATGTGTTTGATTCCATTCCAATGTCTCCTTGTAGGAGCAGAGCTATATCTTGCAAGACATTGACTGAAAAAGTATGTCAGGCCTTGTTGTATTAGCAAGATACATTAGTGCACCAATTGCAGTAAGATATGGTACTTCAGGACCAGTAGCTCTTCATTCTTTTCTTGAGGTCGGAATGGATCCTTATTCACATCAAGTGATCGAACAACCATCAAAGTACTTAATGGATATGCTCCATCCATGTAAAATCGTTTCAATACCTTTTCTATGTAGGTAGATTGATGAACAAAAATCCCGTTTGCCATATGTTCAATTCGCAAACCGAGAAATAATTTTTTCTTTCCGAGATCTTTCACCTCGAATTCTTTCTTTAAATAATCAATTGCCTTTTGGAGTTCTATAGGAGTTCCAATAAGGTTTATGTCATCAACATACACGGCAAGCACAACAAAGTCCGATGTTATTTTCTTTATAAAAACACATGGACAAATGACATCATTTATATAACATTCCTTTAATAAGTACTCACTAAGACGATTATACCACATACGTCCTGGTTTCTTTAGACCATACAATGATCTTTGCAATTTGATTGAAAACATTTTCTGGGACTTTGAATTATGTGCGTTAGGCATTTTAAATCCCTCAAAAATTTTCATGTATATCTCATTATCAAGTGAGCCATAAAGGTAGGCGGTAACCACATCCATTAAATTCATGTCAAGCTTTCCATGGACAACAAAACTAATGATATAATGGAACGTTATAGCATCCATAACGGGTGAACATGTCTCTTCATAATTGACACCATGCGTTTGTGAAAATCCTTGTGCAACAAGGCGTGCCTTATATCTTGTACCTCATTTTTCTCATTCCTCTTGCATATAAAGACACATTTATAGCCACTAGGCTTAACACCATTAGGTGATTGGACTACATGTCTAAAAACTTCACGTTTCGCAAGTGAATTCAACTCTGATTGGATTGCTTCTTGCCATTTTGGTCAATCACGTCTTTGTCGACATTCTCCAACAGATTGAGGTTCAAGATCCTCACTATCTTGCATAATGCTAGATGCACCATTGCAAAGACATAATCCACCACTATATCCACTCGATTCAAATTTGTCTCAATATCGATTGTATTTATTGATAGATCTTTATTTTCTTGAGTCTCTGGCTCATCGGTTTCCTCATGAATCTCAGAATTTGTTAAATCATGGATTTCTTTATGAGACTCTTTCATAGAGTCATTTTGATAATTTGTTTTCCTTTTTCTAGGATTTCAATTTGGAACCTAATGGTCTGCCAAGGTTTAGGCGTGCTTTGGACTCATTAGCTATGACACTAGAAGATGGTCCAACGGGGACATCAATACGAATTGGAACATCCTCTGCAGGGATATGCGATTTTGTTTTCCTTTTCAGATCTGTAAATGCGTATGGAATTTGATTTGCTATTCTCCGCAAATGGATAATCTTTTGCACCTCTTTTTCAAAAATAGAGGCAGACGGATCAAGATGAGACAATGATGGATTTTTTCACAAAATTTTCCGTTTGGTTTCACCAATTTCTCCCCCTAATTTTTTGAAAAGTGTCTCATCGAATCGACAGTCTGCAAATCGAGTAGTGAATAAATCCCCCGTTAATATTTCAAGATAGCGAATAATGAATGGCGATTCAAACCCAACATATATTCCTAACCTTCTTTGGGGACCCATTTTGGTTCGATATGGCGGGCCTACAGGCACATATACTGCACATTCAAAAATTCTTAAATGGGATATGTTAGGTTCATGACCCAAAACTAATTGCAACGGGGAATATTTATGATAATTTATCGGTCTGAGATGAACTAGCATTGCTGCATGCAAAATGGCTTGACCCCAAACAGAAGTGGGCAGCCTCGTTTTTATGAGTAATGATCTTGTTATCAATTGCAGACGTTTAATTAAAGACCCTGCAAGGCCATTTCGAGTGTGAACATGAGCTACAAGATGTTCCACTTTTATTCCAACTGATAAGCAATAATCATTAAATGCTTGGGAGAAAAAGTCAGCAGCATTATCAAGTCTAATAGACTTAATTAGATTATCGGGGAATTGCGCCCGTAATCGAATTATTTGTGCCATTAGTTTTGCAAACGCGTGGTTGCGAGATGACAATAGGCACACATGAAACCATCTAAAGGATGCATCTGTTAAGACCATAAAATATCTAAACAACCCACTAGGTGGGTGAATAAGTCCACAAATTTCCCCTTATACGTTCCAAAAATGCAGGGGACTCAATCCCAACCTTTGTTGGTGATGGTCTAATAATTAACTTGTCTTGATAACAAAAAGTGCAAGAAAATTCATTATTTAAAAAAATCTTTAAATTCCTTAATGGATGCCCATTTGATTTTTCTATAATTCGTCTCATCATAATTGATCCAGGATGTCCCAATCGATCATGCCAAAGTACAAAAAGTATTGAAATCAGTAACCTTATGGTTCACAATAGAATGTGTTTCAATTGCACTAATTCTTGTCCAATACAGGCCACAAGATAAAGATGAGAATTTCTCAATTACCCTTTTCTGGCCAGAGACATACTTGGTAATGATGATATATTCAAAATTATTCTCATCTATTGTCTCAATATGATATCCATTTCGACGGATATCTTTAAAACTCAACAAGTTTCTCTTGGACTTGGAGGAGAACATTGCATTCTCTATGATGAGTATTGTTCCCTTAGGCAGAGTTATAGTAGCTCTTCCAGAGCCTTCAATTCAATTACTACTACCAGAAATTATAGTAACATCTGCCTTACACATACTTAAATGAGAGAAATATTTCTTCTCTTTGAATATTGTATGTGTCGTACATGAATTAGCTAAACAAATATTTTTACAATTGAAATTTGATCCAAGTTTGTGTTGTGAGATATCCATATTTGCTTCTCATGGTTCCACATACAAAGAAATATACGAATAAACATTAGTATTTTCAGAGAAAAAAAAAAAGAAACCAAAATTAAGTCAATGATTCAATAATGACCTTTAAAGCAATTTCAAGCAAACTTTGATTTTGATACAGACAAATACGTAACAAAAATAATGCAGTCATATACTACTAAAATCTGAAGCAAAACTTCATTAGATCTAGATGGCTCGTAAACAGTAATACACTTTAAAAAGGTTTTAATATATAATCTTTTTTTGTTGAATATTTATTCTCTATTGGTAGGTTATCTCTTTACAATTACTATTAAGGATAAAATGAGAAACAATAATTAATTTTGTCTCGAACTTTTAAAATGGTAATTAATTTAAGACAACTAATTTTAGAAATAATGATAAATAATTTGAGATAGAGAGAGTTAATACTAACATTTTAAGGAGAAATAATTAACTTTACTTCTTGCATAAGAATGGAATCTCTAGTTATGTCGTGATTGGTGTAGTATTAGTGCTGGTAGGAAATCTCTAATTGGTAAGTACTTGAGAACACCACTGACCAACCACATGGCATGGGTTTAGCTGCATTCTCTTGCAGTTCCTGTGTCCCTTTTAATTTGTTTAATTTAAGCACTCCCTCCCTTCAGGAGCCCGGAATCAACGGTAAAGTTGTCTCTGTATGATCTATGGGTTATGGGTTCGAGTCGCAAAATCAATCATTGATATTTGTATCAGGGTAAGTTTTCTGTGTCAGACACTCTTGGGGTGCGATCCTTCCCTAAACCTTACGTGAACGCGAAATGCTTTATGCACTAGGCTGCCTTTTTAAGCACTCTCTAAAGGGAGCCTTGGAGCAATGGTAAAATTATCTCCGTGTGACTTATATATCACGGATTCGAGCTGCGAAATCACTCATTGATATTTTCATCAAGGTAGGCTTCTTATTTCACACCCCTTTGAGATACGATCATTTCCCGAACCCTGCATGAACGCGAAATGCACTGTTTTGTTTAAAGTACTCTCTAAATTATATATTGTAAAAAAGTATGCTATACAAGCTAAATCCTTATACTCAGGAGCGGAGCTAGAGTGTAGCCAGCGGGTTCGGTCGAATCCAGTAGCTTTGGTTTGAATCATGTATTTGTCTTAAAAAGTTCATTAAATATGTAAAAATTATTAATTTAGAACCCATTAACTTAAAACGATTATAATTCCAAACTCATAAACTTAAAATCTTGTCAACGCCTCTGCTTATACTCCATCGCCTGTTATCCTCTGGAAAACTTTACCATTCAAAAGGTTGGAAAACAAAGAGTGGTCCATGTCAATCTTGGATTTAGAATTATGAGATCACAATGAATGCTGTTGTAGTTCCAAGTGGTAGTGTTCTAAAGGTTGTTGCTGTGGTCTTTTCATTTGCTTTCTAATTGAAGGATAAATTTATAGTGATGGTTGGTTTCCCTCGCAATAATTGAATTCTCCTTTTGTAACTATCCACTTATGCCTTCCAACAGTCGATACAACAAGAAGAAATTTTACCATCAAATGTATAATATTTTCGGCGCGAATCCAAATTTAGTCAGTCCTGATATAAGAAGTGAAAACCAAAAAATAAACTTTCATGTGGTCGTGCAAAAACAATTCTGCAACCTTCGATAGGTTATATAACGCACTGAACCAATTTGGACATGAAGCGCTTGAATATTAAGCGCTGTCATTTCAGTTTTTATAATGAATATTTAGTTATATTTCCGTTGTGACACCATTTCGCCTAAGGTGCCTCCGCCCCTTAGTTTATTTCCTCTACTCGGTCCACTTCTGTTCCTCCTCCTCTCTCTCTCTCTGTGTGTCAAAAAAAAACACACTTTTTCTTCATACGTTGCATAAATTTATTATGTTCTGATTTATTAGTTTGCCTATACATTTTAATTTGGATTAATATTCAAATTCTTTCACGATAAGTTATTTAAGCAAGCACTCATATTACAATTAAAAAGAAATAACTTTGCGTCTTGCATTGAATTTTGTCACTTCTCTTACGTACCAACACAAATAGCGACAAGTCTCATGGTGCAGGTCTCTAACCTTGTTGTCAATGGGATATAATAAATTAAAAGCTTCAAATTCTTGAAGTTGATTTTAGTAAAGAGAAGTCTGACTTCCACAATTTATTAAATGTTTCCCTTTTCAAACACAGAAAATCCACCTTCACGCCGTTTGCCTATAAAACTATACTTGCGAAAGCCAAGGACCCAATGGTTTACGTATGGTGAAATGTGTTCATTTCATTTAAAAATATTTTTAAAGAATTTTTTTATACTTTTTTTGGTCCAAAATAAGTAAATTTTTGACAATTTTTTTGTGGCCCAAAATAAGTGATTTTTTCACATTTTGAGAATGAATTAATTATTTTTTTTCCTACATTGCCCATGGAGTAAATAGTGTTGGAGTATGTGTTAGGAGTATTTATTTGGGATAGTAAAGGTTAATATGGACAATTTCATTGCTAATTAATATTAAATAGTAGATTTCTTAATTTATGTGAAAACGGACTAAAAATCACTTATTTTGGACCGGAGGGAGTAATGAATAATAGTGAGACTTGAACCTCAAAATATAATAGTACAAAAGATACTCAACTTTAGACTACAAATAGTTTTCATTCTGGATTTACTTGTTATAAGACTATGGGTATCATTTATCATTTGTTTTTTTAGGTTATCAGTACCTAGGTTTCATTGATATAAAAACAAGTGCTTCAAATTTCCTAAATTTGGTATTAATTAAAAGAAGTCCAACTTCTTGCCATTTGCATGTAAAAAAGCATATTTGAGACAAAGAAGGTTTATAGCATATTACATGTGGTTTAGACATGTCGCTATAAAATAATAAAGGGTATAAGGTGTTGGAAAACACAGCGAATTAAAGGCTTTCAGGCGTGAAAGAGCACTATTTTTCCAGAGTTATTGTCTGTATATACTTTAGGATTACAAGCAATTCTCTATCAGGATACAACAAAGCTTGAAACATACGTGCAGAATGAATACGCTACTTCTGGATGTCTTCCGTATATATAGATAAGAAAAGGAGATTTTTTTTCTGAAGAGTTGCCCATTTCACGAATAGCAACAACTTGTAACGACCCGGCCGGTCGTTTTGGAAGTAATAGCCCTTATGACATGTTTTCTACTTCCCCCGTATATTTTTCTGCTTATGAGACTTGTCGGCAGGTTTTGTTCGTGATTTCGGAATGTTTTGTGACACTTAGTCCCTAATACGAAAGCTTAAGTTCTAGGATTTTGACCGTAGTTGGCTATGTGAACACGACTCCGAAATAGAGTTCGTCAGTTACATTAGCTCCGTTGGGTGATTTTGGACTTGGGAGCGTGTTCAGATTGTGTTTTGGAGGCCAGTAGCTGAATTAGGCTTGAATTGACGAAAGTTGAGTTTTTTGGGAAGTTTGACCAGAAGTGGACATTATGATATCGGGGTCGGGTTCAAATTCCAGAAGTTGAAGAAGGTTCATAATGTTGTGTGCAAAATTTGAGGTCAATCGGACGTGATTTGATAGGTTTCGGCATCAGTTGTAGAAGTTTGAAGTTTCAAAGTTCTTTAAGTTTGAATTGGAGTGTGATTCGTGTTTTTAGCGTTGTTTGATGTGATTTGAGGGCTCGACCAAGTTCGTATGGTGATTTAGGACTTGTTTATTTGGTTGAGGTCCCTGGGGCCTCGGGTTGATTTCGGGTGGTTAACAGATCATTTTGGACTTGTGAGAGATTGCAGATTTTCTGGTTTTTCCAGTTGTTGGTGCCCTTCTTCGCGTTCGCGAGGGGTGTTCCGCGTTCGCAAAGAGGAGGTGGAGGCAGGAGGAGAGTTGTTCTTCGCATTCACGAAGTAGAGGCCGCGTTCGTGAAGGTGTTTGTTCTGAGTGCATCGCGGTCGCGTAGAGGAAGTAGAGCAGTTGGGACCCCAAGGCCTTGGTCTACGTGTTCGCGTAGTCGAGATCGCGTTCGCGAAGGGGCAGCTAGTGGAAACTACGCGTTCGCGAAAGAGTGATTTTTGTTCTACGCGAACGCAAGGGTGTGGACGCATTCACGAAAAAGGAATGCCTGGGCAGTATTAAACATTTCAAAATGAGGGTTTAGCCATTTTTCAAAACTTGAGATAGAGAGCTCGGATTTGGACGAAATTTTGGGGATTTTCAGAGGCATCGATTGGGTGATTATTCTACACTTGTTTTTGGTTATATCCCACTATCTGTCATTAATTCAATCGTTTAGTTTCGGATTTGAGTTGAAAATTTGGGGGGAAATGGGAGAAGTTCTTCAACTAAGTTTTTGAGTTTTGATTTGGATTTTGATATCGGATTTGAATAATTTTGGTACGAGTGAACTCGTGAGTGAATGGGTATTCATATTTTGTGACTTTTACCCGATTTCGAGACGTGGACCCGGGGAGGCCTTTTAGGGCGATTTTCGAATTTCTTGTTAAAGTCTTGATTTCATTGATTAGCTTAGTCTATTATAGTTGTATATATTATATGTAATTGTGTTTGGCTAGATTTGGGCCATTCGGAGTCGGATAATCGAGAAAAAAGCATTCTTACGGATTGATTAGAGCTTGGTTAGAGGTAAGTGGCTTGCCTATCCTTGTGTGGGAAAAATCCCCTTAGGATTTGGTACAGTTGTGATATGTGAGCGCCCTGTACGTAAGGTGACGAGTGCGTACACGGGCTATTTGTTGTAAAACCCAATTATTACTAAGTAGTAACCAGTTTTCATCTTAATTGAGTTATACCAACATGTGTAGTTATCCTGTTTAGTCTAATATGGCATGTCTACGTACTTGAGCTGCTAATTATCAGTCTTAACTATAGGATTCTTGTTGTTAACTGTTGTATTTATTGGTTTGAGTTGCGTGTTTACTTTTGAGACGACGAGGCGGTTCCTCAAGAGTTCTCCCTGCATATTTACTCTTGAGACTACGAGGCGGTACCTCGGGAGTTGTCCATGCACATTTACTTTTGAGACTACGAGGTGGTACCTCAGGAGTTTTCCCTGCACATTTACTTTGGGAGTACAAGACGGTATCTCGGGAGATCCCCTATTGTTTATCCTTGTGTGTTGTACTATTACTTTGTTGTGTTTTCCTTTGTTAAATTCCAGTCTCTTATTATACTGTTATATTCTCCTGCTTTATTTATTATATACTAGTGGGCCTGACCTAACCTCATCACTACTCGATCGAGGTTAGGTTTGGCACTTACTGGGTACCATTGTGGTGTACTCATGCTACTCTTCTGCACATATTTTGTGCGCAGATCTAGGTGCTCATTACCATCCACAGTATCAGTGAGCAGAGATAGTTTGGAGGCTTCAAGGTATATCTGTCGCATCCGCAGACCTCAAAGTCCCCCTCTATTCTCCCTTATGTCAATTATCTTCTGTATTTCTCTTATTAGACTCTGGTTTATAGAGATACTACTCCCTTCTGTAGCTTGTGACTTATGATGTTCCGGATTTTGGGAAGACCGTGTATATCGAGAGTATTGGTTATTGTACATGCCGAGTGACATCGTTACCAGTTATTCAGTTATCTATTGCAATTAGTTGTTAAGTTTTACTTTCATTTTTGATATTTCACTAATTTGTTAGGCTTACCTAGTCATAGAGACTAGGTGTCGTCATGATGTTTTACGGAGGGATGTTTTGGGTCGTGACAAGTTGGTATCAAAGCTCTAGGTTCATAGGTGTCGTGAGTCACAAGCCGGTTTTTTAGAGTCTCACGGATCAGTACGGAGACGTCTGCACTTATCTTCGGGAGACTATGGAACTGTTAGGAAAAAATTACACTTCTTTGAATCTTTGTCGTGCAAAAATTGTTGACTTCAAAATTCTAAACTTCTGTATTCTACTCACTTACAGATGGTGAGGACACGTACAGACCGATCTGATGACCAGTCACCTGCTCCCCTTGCTAGAGCCCTGAGAGGTCACGGTCGTGGTAGAGGCCGAGGACGTCCACGCGGTGCATCCAGAGCACCTGAGGTACCTGTTGTTGCACCAGCCCTCCGAGAGACTCTAGCCCAGTTTCTGAGCATGTTCAGCACATTAGATCAGGCTGGATTGATTCCACTTGCTCCTACCACATCTCAGGATGGGGAGGGACACAGACTCCCACAGCCCGTACACCAGAGCAGGGGTTTCAGGTAGATCAAGTTCTAGAGATTGTACAGATGCAACTGGTAGCTACAGTCCGACCCAAGTCTAATGCAGCAGTTTCTGAGGTGGAACAACTCAGACTTGAGAGGTACAAGAAGTACCACCCTTCTACCTTCAGTGGATTGGCGACAAATTATGCCCAGGGTTTTCTGGAGGAGTGTAACAATATTTTTCGTACTATGGGTGTAGCTGAGTCGAGTTGGGTTTTTTTTTTTTACTACATCCCAGCTTAAAAGAGCAGCCTATTAGTGGTGGTATGATTATGAGTTGAGTAGTCTGGTTGAGGCAGCCTCACTTACATGGACTCAGTTCTCGAACATGATTTTGAGAGAGTATGTTCCTTAAAGTCTTAGGGAGGCATGGCACGCGGAGTTTGAGAAGTTGCGCCAGGGTGCTATGACTGTGTCCGAGCATGTAGTTCACTTCAGTGATTTTTCCCGACATGCACCGACCTTGGTTGCCATAGTTCGAGAGAGGGTTCGTCGGTTTATTGAGGGACTCCACCCCAGTATCAGGATTAGCATGGCCCGGGAGTTGGATATGGATATTTCTTACCAATAGGTTGTGAGTATTGCTAGGATATTGGAGGGTATGCTCGCTCGGGATAGAGAGGAGAGGAGTCCAAGAGGTCTCGAGAGTCAGTCACTTACAGTGGTACTCGTGCCCCAACTGTAGTTCGTCATGATAGGGGCTACGTGAGTCGCCCTGTTCACTCAGCTCTTCCAGTCGATAGTGGTATTTCGGCCCCTTCTAGGCCCCAGGAGCCTTATTATGCACCCTCCAGTATCTAGTGTACCTCCTGCATGAGGTGCTTTTAGCGGCTCGTCCAGCAGACCTGGCCCGAGCTAGTCACAACATCTACACCTTTTGAGAGCTTGTTTTGAGTGTGGTGCCAATCTCCATATGGTGATGGATTTCCCCAGACTTAGGAGAGGTGCACCTCCACAGACTTCTCATCCCCCGCGTGCTCCACCGGGTCCTCAAGCTATGATTAGAGCACCAGCTACCGCCCCACCTGCTCAACCAGCTCGAGGTGAAGGTTGGGGAGGCCGAGGTCGCCCTAGAGGGGGAGGCCAGGCCAGATATTATACTCTTCTAGCTAGTACATAGGCAGTTGCTTCTGACTCTGCCATTAAAGTATTATTCTGATCTGTCATAGAGATGCGCAAGTCTTATTTGATCCAGGCTCTACTTATTCTTATGTGTCCTCTTATTTTGTCACGTATTTGGGCGTGTCTTGTGATTCTTTGAGTTCTCCTATTTATGTGTCTACACCTGTGGGAGATTCTTTTGTTGTGGACCATGTGTATCGGTCGTGTTTGGTTGTTCTTAGTGGTTTTGAGACCAAAGCCGATTTATTATTTCTCAGCATGGTAAACTTTGATATTATTTTGGGCATGGACTATTTGTCGCCCCATTATGCTATTCTTGTTTGTCACGCTAGAGACGTGGCGCTAGCTATTCCAAGATTACCGCGATTAAAGTGGAGAGTTACCTCAGAGTATACTCCCAGCAGAGTTATTTCATTTCTTAAAGCTCAACGAATGGTTGAGAAGGGTGTGACCCGTATCTAACTTATGTGAGAGATGTTAGTATTGATACCCCTACAGTAGTAAGGGACTTTCCAGATGTATTTCCAACTGATCTTCTGGTCATGGTGCCTGGCAGAGATATTGATTTTGGCATTGATTTGTTGTCGAGCACTCAGCCCATCTCTATTTCTCCATATTATATGGCTCCTCCTGAGTTGAAGGAGTTGAAGGAGAAGTTATATGAGTTGATCGATAAGGGCTTCATTCAACCCAGTGTGTCACTTTGGGGGTGCTCTGGTCTTGTTTGTGAAGAAGAAGGATGGTTCTATGCGTATGTGCATTGATTATCGCCAGCTGAACAAAGTTGCAGTGAAGAACAGGTATACATTGCCTCGTATTGATGACTTATTTGATCAGTTACACGGTGCCAGGGTGTTTTCCAAGATTGATTTACGTTCAGGTTATCATGAGATGAAGATTCAGGAGCCAGATATCCCAAGATTATTTTTAGGACTCGGTATGGTCACTACAAGTTCCTTGTGATGTCATTTGGGTTGACCAATGCCCCAACTACTTTTATGCACTTGATGCACAGTGTGTTCCGGCCCTATCTTGACTCATTCGTCATTGTGTTTATTGACAATATTCTGGTGTACTCCCAGACTAGGGAGGATCATAAGTAGCACCCGAGGACTGTGCTTCAGACCTTGAGAGAAAAGAAGTTATATGCAATATTTTCAAAGTGTCAGTTTTGGCTAGACTCAGTGGCATTCTTGGGTCATGTAAGTATCGGGTGATGGGATCAAGGTGGATCAGAAGAAGGTGGAGGCAGTGCAGAGTTGGCCTAGACCGTCCTCACCTACGGAGATCTGGAGTTTTCTTGGTTTGGCAAGGTATTACCGTCATTTTGTAGAGGGATTCTCATCTATTGCAACACCTATGACTAGGCTGACCCAAAAGGGTTCTCCATTCAGGTGGACATAGGAGTGTGAGGAGTGTTTTCAGAAGCTCAAGACAACTTTGACTACAGCTTCAGTATTGGTATTGCCTACAGGTTCGGGGTCTTATACAGTATATTGTGATGCGTCGAGGATTGGTCTCGGCGCAGTGTTGATGCAGGACGATAGGGTGATTTCCTACATGTCCAGACAGTTGAAGGTGTATGAAAAGAACTATCATGTCCATGACCTTGAGTTAGAAGCTATTGTTCATGCCTTGAAGATTTTGCGGCACTATTTGTACGGTGTCCCTTGTGAGATTTACACTGATCACCGGAGTTTGCAGCATATGTTCAAGCAGAAGGATCTTAACTTGCATCAGCGGAGGTGGTTGGAGCTGCTTAAGGATTCTGATATCACCATTTCGTATCATCCCGGGAAGGCCCATGTGGAGGTTGATGCTTTGATTCGCTGGGCAGAGATCTTGGGGAGCTTAGCATATCTACCAATAGCAGAGAGGCCCATGGCATTGTATGTTTAGGCCTTAGCCATCCAGTTTGTGATATTGGATATTTTTTAGCCGAGTCGAGTATTGGTTTGTGTGGTCTCTTGGTCTTAACTTTATAATCATATCAAGGAGCGTCAGTATGATGACCACCATCTGCTTGTCCTTAAGGACACGGTCCAACACGGTGATGCCGAGTAGGTTACTATTGGGGATGATGGTGCATTGAGGATGCAAGGCGGGCAATGTAGGTCCAATGTGGATGGTTTGCATGAGTTGATTCTCCAAGAGGCTCACAATTTGCGGTACTCCATTCATCCAGGTACTGCGAAGATGTATCGGTACTTGAAGCAGCATTACTGGTGTAGGAGGATGAAGAAGGACATAGTCGAACATGTAGCTCGATGTCTAAATTTCCATCAGGTGAAGTATGAGCATCATCGTTCAGGTGGGTAGCTTCATAAGTCAGATATTCCGGAGTGGAAATGGGAGCGGATCACCAAGGGGTTCGTTGTTAGGCTTCCACAGACTCGGCGGAAGTTTGATGCAGTTTGGGTGATTGTGGATAGGCTGACCAAGTCAGCTCATTTCATTCCTGTGATGACTACCTATTCTTCCGAGCAGTTGGCTCGAGTTTATATCTGCAAGATCGTCAAGCCTCACGGCATACCGGTATCCATCATCTTTGACCGGGTTACGCAGTTTATATTATAGTTTTGGATGGCTGTACAACACGAGTTGGGTACTCGAGTGGAGCTGAGTGTAGCATTTCACCCTCAGTCAGATGATAGTCCGAGCTCACTATTCAGATATTAGAGGATATGCTATGTGCGTGTGTGATGGAGTTTGTAGGTTCATGGGATCAAATTATTTCCACTTGCGAAGTTTGCCTACAACAACAGTTATCAGTCGAGCATCCAGATGGCACCGTATAAGGCTCTGTATGGTAGGCGGTGTCAGTCTCCAGTGGGTTGGTTCGAACCGGGTGAGGCTAGTTTATTGGGTACAAACTTAGTTCAGGATGCTCTAGAGAAGGTTAAGGTGATTCAGGATCGACTTCGCACAACATAGTCCAGACAGAAGAGTTATGTGGATCGAAAGGTTCTCGATGTTACATTCACGGTTGGAGAGCGGGTCTTGCTCCGGGTGTCACCCATGAAGGGTGTTATGAGGTTTGGAAAGAAGGGCACGCAGAGCCCAAGGTTTATTGGACTATTCGAGGTGTTGCGGCATGCTGGAGAGGTTGCTTATGAGCTTGCCTTGCCTCCCAGTCTTGTAGGGGTTCATCCAGTATTCCATGTTTCTATGCTCCGTAAGTATCACGGCGATCCTTCTCATGTGTTGGATTTCAGCGTAGTCCAATTGGACAAGGATTTATCTTGTGTTGAGGAGCCGGTGGCTATTTTGGACATGCAGGTTCGAAAGCTGAGGTCAAAGAACATTGCTTCCGCGAAGGTTCAATGAAGGGGACAGTCGGTCGAGAAGGAAATTTGGGAGACCAAGCATGATATGTGAATCTGTTATCCTCATATTTTCACTACTTCAGGTATGTCTCTATACTCGTTCGAGGATGAACGACTATTTTAAGAGAGGGAGGATGTAATGACCCGACCAGTCGTTTTGAGAGTAATTGTAACACCTTAGACTTTATACAGAGTCCCACATCGACAAAACACATGAGGGATGTTGGGTATATAAGTTAACAAGCCTTAGACCATAGTGGCGCGTTGTAAACCCGTGAAGGCTTAGGCCTAGAGTGGACAATATCACTAGCGGGATACGTGTTACAGATGGTATCAGAGCCACACTTATGTCATCCTTGCCGATGGTGTGTCAGAGTTCAACTGAGTTTAGGCAAATCCCGATTAGGCAGGGCAAACCTCAGTGCTGAGTCTAGGCAAATCCCATTCGGTGGGGCAAAACCTCAGCGAGGACGCCGAGTCCATAAGAGGGGGTTTATACAAAACCCCAGACTTTAGACAGAGTCCTACATCGACAAAACACAAGAGGGATGTTGGGTATATAATTTAACAAGACTTAGACCCTAGTGGCACATTTTAAACCCGTGAGGGCCTAGGCCCAGAGCGAACAATATCACTAGAGGGCTGGGCTGTTACAATAATAGCCCTGATCCCCTATTTATTGTTTCCCCGTATATTTTTCTTCTTATGTGACTTGTCGGGAGGTTTTGTTCGTGGTTTCGGAGTGTTTTGGACTTGTGAGAGATTGCAGATTTTCTGGTTTTTCCAGTTGTTGGTGTCCTTCTTCGTGTTCGCGAGGGTTGTTCCGCGTTTGCGGAGAGGAGCTGGAGGCAGGAGAAGAATTTTTCTTCACGTTTGCGAAGTAAAGGCCGCATTCGCGAAGGTGTGTGTTCTGCAGTGCATTGCGAACGCGTGAAGGGAATCGTGTTGCGTAGAGGAATTAGAGCAGCTTGGACCCCTAGGCCTTGTTCAACGTGTTCGCGAAGGGGAATTCAGTGGAAACTACGCATTCCAGACAGGACACTCGCATTCGCTAAAGAGGGATTTTTGGTCTGTGATTTTTTGTTATACGCGAGCATCAGGGTGTTGTCTCATTCGCGAAGAAGGAATGCCTGGACAGTATTAAACATTTCAAGGTTAACTGTTTTTCCTTGATTTTTATCAGTCTTAATAGTAGAATTCTTGTTGTTAACTGTTGTATTTATCGGTTTGAGCTATGTGTTTACTTTTGAGACTACGAGGTTGTTCCTCGGGAGTTCTCCCTGCATATTTACTTTTGAGACTACGAGGAGGTACCTCGGGAGTTCTCCCTGCATATTTACTTTTGAGACTACGAGGCGGTACGTCGGGAGTTTTCCCTGCACATTTACTTTTGAGACTACGAGGCAGTACCTCGGGAGATCTCTTTGCATGTTTACTTTGGGACTACAAGACGGTATCTCGGAAGATCTCCTACTATTTATCCCTGTGTGTTGTACTGTTACTTTGTTGTGTTTTCCTTTTGTTAAATTCCAGTCTCTTATTATACTGTTAAATTATCCTGCTTTATTTATTCTATACCAGCGGGCCTGACCTGACCTCGTCACTACTCGTTCGAGGTTAGGCTTGGCACTTACTGGTTACCATTGTGGTGCTCATGCTACTCTTCTGCTCATATTTTTTGTGCAGATCGGGGTGCTCATTACCAGCCACATTATTAGTGAGCAGAGACAGTTTGGAGACTTCAAGGTATATCTGCAGCGTCCGCAGACCTCGGAGTCCCCCTCTATTCTCTCATATGTTAATTATCTTATGTATTTCTTTTATTACACTCTGGTGTATAGAGATATTACTCCCTTTTGTAGCTTGTGACTTATGATGTTATGGGTTTTGGGAAGACTGTGTATATCTAGAGTATTGGTTATTATACATGCTGAGCGACATCGTTACCAGTTATTCAGTTATCTATTGCAGTTAGCTGTTAAGTTTTACTTTCATTTTCGATATTTCCGAAATTTGTTAGGCTTACCTAGTCATTGAGACTAGGTGTCGTCCCGACATTTACGGAGGGATGTTTTGGGTCGTGACACAACTTTTCTGTTAATTTAAATTTTAAATAACAAAAAGTTGTTCCAAAATAAAATACGAAAAGAAGATCAAATCCAACTAAATGGATTGTGTCCGTCGAGGTGGGACTCCCACATATTTACAAAGCCATAGATATGGGACTCCCACATATTTACAAGCCCATCGATGTGGGACTCCCACATATTTACAAACCCATCGATGTGGGACTCCCACATATTTACAAACTACTGTAACAATCCCCCACTAGTTTGTAATATGTCTCATAATATCATGCATATCGAAAAGTATATTATATAGATTTAAACTTTCCATTAGTGTAAGTACCTTAAAGTTTGACGAAGTTATTGGTATCCTAAGATTTGAACCAAAACTCCATTTGTCAATCCGAAAGTATCACACACATAACATTATTAAGTAACTAAACAATCCAGTATTATGCTTTAGCACTTTTATGGCCATGTGCTAATCCAAATTCATTAATGTTTACAAGATCAAATCCTTAAATATTGTTAGAAGAGGAACCACCTCAATATTCATATATGTGGAAATAGAATTTATGTCCCTGTTACTACAGACATTTGCTAATTCCATTAAGAATTAATTCACCCTCTTTTTTGTAACAGTATGCACTTGGAAGTTTGTTATTATGCCCTTGTTATTACAGACATTTAACAACTCCTAAACTCCTCACATAACAGTAAACAGTACATAGGAATCTAGGCTATAATTGAGAAGATTTGTGCTTAATCAACACAAGCAACTTGTTATTGCCCATTAAACTTATATTGTTAGATTGTATACCAACTCAAAGTTGGGTTCCAATCACTTGTGTTTAATTTAAGAGTTTTAGCCCCATTACTTCACTATTTTGTTGTAATGCATCTCTATTTAATGCCTTTGTAAGTGAATCTGCCAAATTCTTATTTGATCTCACATACACTATATCTATAGTTCCATTTGTAACTAATTCTCTTATATAAGCATGCATTAAGCTTATATGTCTTGATTTCCCATTACACATTTTATTGTGAGCTACACACATAGCAGTTTCACTATCACAAAATATTGAAATGACTAGCATAGGTTGTGGCCACAACTTTATATCTAGTAACATATTTTTTAGCTATTCTGCTTCTTTTCTAGCAGCTTCTAATACAATAAACTCGGATTCCATAGTAAAATGAGAAATGAAAGTTTGTTTCTTGGATGCCCAACTAATGGCGCCATCCCCCAAAGTAAATATTCAATCTGAAGTAGCCTTACTATCATATATATTTGTAACCAAACTCGCATCAGAATATCCTTCTAATACGGTAGGAAAACCATTATAACAAATGCCCAATTGTTTTGTTCTCTTTAAATATCCAAATATTCTAATTAAAGCTTTCCAGTGAGTATTACTTGTAAACCTTGAAAGTTTACAAACGACAAATGCTATTCCAGGTCTAGTGCAATGCATAGCATACATCAAACTGCCAATTGCACTTGCATACTCTAACTGAGCTACTGTTCTTCCAGTATTTTAGTAAGTTTGATACTTGAATCATATTGAGTTTTAGACTCGATTATGCCCAGATAACTGAACTTGATAAGAATCTTATTAATGTAATGAGTTTGTGATAAAGTCACTCTCTTATCACTTCTTTGAACCTTGATACCTAAGATAATATCTAATTCATTCAAATCTTTCATTTTAAAGATTGAAGTTAGATACTTCTTAGTTTCAGAAATTCCAAGTATGTTCGTACCAAAAATTAACATGTCATCGACATAAAGACAAATAATAACTCCATAATCTTCTGTAAACTTAGAGTAAATACATTTGTTTGCATGATTATGTACGAAACCATTTGATTATATTATATAATCAAACTTTTCATGCCACTGTTTTGGTGCTTCTTTCAAGCCTAGAGAGACTTTATAAGCTTACAAACTTTATGCTCATTACCAGGAAGAATAAATCCTTCAGGTTGTTTCATATACATTTTTTCACTTAAATTTTCATTTAAGAGAGAAATTTTAATATCCATTTGATGTACATATTGGTCATGTATAGATGTCAATGACAAAAGTACTCTAATAGATGTTATTCTTGCAACTGGAGCATATGTATCAAAGAAGTCAATGCCTTCCTCTTGTGAAGCCTTTTTCAACTAGTCTTGCTTTGAAGGTTTGTATAGAATCTCCTGAATACCCATTTACAACTTACAAGTTTAGATCCAACAGGCAAAACAACTCAAATTCAAGTATTGTTGGACATTATTGAGTCGATTTCACCATTGATTGCCTCTTTCCAAGAAATAACATTTCTTGAAGGCATAGCTTCTTTGTATGTTCTAGGATCTTTTTCTATACTAAATAATATAGTATCTGATTACAGACTTTAGTTCTATCTCCCTTGATGTTTTAGACTTCAATATTACACAAGAATATAGGTTAAATGTGTGGTACCCAATTTTTCGAGTGCTATCTCACAAGAAGAATCTGGTTCTTCTTTGTGTTCCAACTTCTACTGTTGCGGAATAATAAAAGCAATAAAGTAAAAAACACAAAGATTTTTACGTGAAAAACACCTGGCTCAAAAGGTGAAAAAAACACGACCTACTCCCCAGTAGGATTTGCTCAAACTCTTCACTAAAAACTTTGAGCCAAACGGACTTACAAAATAAACTCTTTTGTAATCCTAGGACTAACCTAATCCCTTTGTATCAACTAGCCTCTAGCTAATTTCTACAAGCTTCAAGTTAACTCTAACTTGAACAATGTGTACCTATTACAATTGCTTCTATGAAAGCTGATAAGATACAACATTGAAACACCTAATCAACTAGACTCAATACATAAACGATTAAACTGGTTCTTCTAGCTGATCTGTAGCCTTTGTATCGCACAGTAATTCTGCTCGCAAAACCTCTGAGAATTTTGCTTTCAGATCTTGATTCAATTCTGCCTTTGTGCGTCATCTTTTCAGAAGAAATACTTCAAGTATTTATAGAGTCAGTAGTTGAGTTTGTCGATCAATTCTAGTTCAACTCTTACTGGGAGAAAGAATTCGAATTAAACTCAACTCCCTTCCTTTGTTACTTTCCTTGTTGAATTCAACTTCTATCCTCTCATCAGTTTGCAAACTTTTCGCATTAGGAGACAATCTCTTGGCTCATTGGTACTTTACAATCACAAATACCTCCTATGCATATATGATTCATGTGCCAGCTATTCAGTTCAAGAATGTGTGCTCTGATGGACCTGGTTCAACTAGTCAGACATTTGTCAACCTCCAAAACTATGCAGTGACTTGAGTCAACAAATTCCCCCTTTTTGATGATGAAAAACTCTGTGCTTAATCATGTATACACTTCAAACACTTTGTACGATTTTAAACATTAATCATAGAGAAACCAGGTTCATTAGGTTATAAATATCACGTTGAAATTTTTTGAAAAGTTCAACACATATCTTTTCCCTTTTGGCATCATCGAAAAGTTGCAAAATGATACTCTTACCAGATTTATTAATTATTACTCATGGCCATTTGAGGCAACTGCATGTGCAAAGCATGATTAATCAACACAAGAAACCAATAAATGTAAGCTAAATAATAAATTGAGACAAGTCAATAACTAAACAGCAAAATTCATTGATTAGAAACGAACATCAAACACCAAACAATTTTAAACAAAGACAGCCAAAAACCATGAGCAACATCCCTCCACTAGAAAAACTATAGATTCTGATGATATAAAATTCTCATCAAGAGTTTTTTTTCTTTTCTAACTCTTTGGCTTCTTCTAGGCTCTAATTGGGTATTGTCACTTTTCCTTTTATTTAAAAATATTTCAGAATGTGACATATTTTGTGTATCATGACTACTTTGACCTTGTGCAATCAACTGCTCATTAACAATATCATTAATGAATCTATTTTCTAAAAATTCAACATGAATAGATTGTACAACAACATTAGATTCTAGATCAAGCAATCTATATGCTTTCGAATTTTGTGCATATCCAACATAAATACTTTTTATTCCTCTAGGTCCCAATTTTATTCTTTGGTGATCGGGAACTTTATAAAAGGATATACACCCCCACACTTTAAAATAATATATGTTAGGTTTTCTACCATTCCAAAGTTCATAAGGTGAAAACACTTTTTGAAGGCACTCTATTTAATACATGACAAGTAGTAAGTAATGCTTCACCCCACAGATTGTGTGGTAAATGTGTATTTAATAACATAGAATTAGCCATGTCTACTAAAGTCCTATTTTTCCTTTCCGCCAATCAATTTTGTTATGGTGTATAAAGTACATTCGTTTGATGTATTATTCCATGCTGTTCACAGAAATTACTAAATTTAGTAGGAAAGTATTCTTCTCCTCTATCACTTCGAATAATTTTTATTTTCCTACTCTTTTGATTTTCCACAACTGACTTATATTCCTTAAACTTTTGAAATGCTTCATCTTTTGTTCTAAGTAGGTAAACATGTGTGAATCTAGAGAAATTATCTGTGAAAGTGATGAAGTATCTTTTACCTCCTCTAGTTAATTCTCTATTTAATTCACATAAGTCGGAATGCACTAAGTGTAATAATTCTGTAAATCTTTCAACTTTACAAAATGGTTTCATAGTCATTTTCGCTTGTAAACATATTTCAAACTTTCTTCTATCTTTTTATAATGCCAAAAGGGGAAAAATAATTGAGGGGGAACAGATTCGAGGGGAATATAGGAAATGTGTATGTCATTCTGGTTCTTAGGGGGAACTTCAATTATAAGTTTGTCATCATCAAAAAAGGGAAAATTGATAGGTTATATGTATCCCTGTTATGCTTTGATGACCTAACAAACTTAATGTTAAGAATCAAATAAGGAACCTGTTAAACATTCTCAAGTACTTAAGATCAACAAGTCTCCAGTCGGGGACGTGGTTCAACTCTTCAAAGTCAAAGGGACAACAGAGGGAACATATGGCTACCAGTTCCCTTGGTGATTGTACAAGTCGACTCCTCACAACTGTAAAGTTTCTACCTGCACACGCAACAGTGCAAAACAGTGCATCAGTTAACTTTACGGGGAATGCGCTTTACCTAACATGCTTTCATCATTCAAAGTGATGTCACAAATGAATTATTAACATCAAGCAAAGGTAAAACAAAACACTTTCACATTCAAGAATCCATACAGCGTTCTCTCAAGTGATCAATCAATCTGGGAACTGATTCTCAAGAGCATCAAGAACAAAGAACAATATAACGATGGACCAGTTCCCTGTATTGAGTCATTACATGTCCTTAGTTGTGTTGCACCTTTGTTAAAGTATTTTACTTGTAATTCCTACTTAGGTTAGTTAGAAGCATTGTGTAGGAAACCTTTGTAGATCATAAACCCTTGTGTTTATGTCTTTCCTAGAGTTAGTCGAGTTGTAAAGCTTTGTAATAGAGTTATTACAAAGTGGCTTGTAATAGAGTTCTTACAAGTTAGTGAGGGATTAAGAGGTTAATTCCTGGGTTACAATAGGTTGTAATATGAAGTTTGCTCAGTAGTGAAGTTGAAATTCTACAAGGGTAGGTCGTGGTATTTTAATCCCGTGAGCTGGGAGTTTTTCACGTAAAATTCTATTGTGTCATTTACTTACTGTAGAGTGCGTGTGTTCTGTAGGAACTAATAGAGAACTTGGTTCTCTATATAGTTTGGCGGAACCTTAGTTTCTATCATGTTGTCTGCAAGGTCGTCCAAATTTCTCTCGGAGATTTTAGATTGGAGTACAAATCATACAATCGATCAGTCAAAGTATTCAGAATATGACCTCGGCAAAGCAGTACATCTTCTTCTCGTTTCTTCCTCTCTGATTTGATCATATCGATCAGTTTCCTCCGCGGTAGGTTCTGGTAGTGCAGCCAACAATGGATCAATGACATAAAAGATTTTCAGCGTGGTGAGTAAAAAGATCATCTTGTCCTTCCAGTGAGTGAGTTTGATTCATCAAAGCGATCCAATTTGATTAAGTCTTTCAGACTCTCAACAATAGCCAATAATTTCTCCATAGCATAAATAACTCTTGAAAATTTGTTAGAAAATGTAGGTAAGTAGCAGAGAATTAAAGGCTTTGAGGCGTGAAAGATCACTATCTTTCAAGAGTTATTGCATGTATATACTTTAGGGATTACAAAAAATTCTCTATCATGATACAACAAAGCCTGAAGCATACGTGCAGATTGAATATGCTACTTCTAGATGTCTTCCATATTTGTAGATAAGAAAAGGAGAATTTTTTTTAAGAGTTGCCCTTTCTCACGAATAGCCCCAATTTTTCTGTTAATTCAAATTTTAATTAACAAAAAGTTGTTCCAAACTAAAATACGAAAATAAGATCAAAGCCAACTAAATGGCTTGTGGCCATCGACGTGGAACTCTCACATATTTACAAAGCTATCGATGTGGGACTCTCACGTATTTACAAACTACTCTAACAAAAGTTCTACATTTTCGCATACCTTTTTTTATCAATATTAGGATTATATATATATTACTACGCAAAAGAGTTCAACATATTACATAAAATAGTGTCACCTAACGTGACATTAGGGTCGGTGCTTGGGTACATAGACCCTTCATGCAAAAGGATATAATCACTTGCAATGTTTTGGTTACCTAGTGTTCTGAGCATATTACAAACATTCGTAGACATATTTTTAGACACCTTACCTTCCTTCTAACCCTTAAAACATACTCCTATTAACAAGATATACAAAATTAAATTTAAAAATTCTTATGTTAAAGTAGCAAAACTTTTCTACAACAAAAATATATTTTGGAAAAAACAAGAAAAGGAATAAAAAAGGTAATCTTTATAAAAATTAGCACAAATGTTCTCTGAGAATTATCATGTACAAAAACTACTGCGATTATATTTATTTTCAGAAATTATTTGCAAATCTAGATTTTTCTTTAATTGGACATAAATATAATTCAAACAGAACTTAACATAATTTTTCTTTTCACCACTAAACATAAGTTGGTGAATGAAATTGTTTTTGTCGCATCAATCAAAAAAGTTCATTTCTAAATACAGTACTTGTAGGAATCATATATTGTATTATCTCCCAAGAATTTTTGCCATTTCGTAACATCTAAAAGTTTTATCCTTCCTTTTTTTTTTCCACCTACCAATTAATAACGAAGATCCAATTGAGTTGCAATAATATAAACGGAAAAGGCTCAAAGTTACTATACAATAAGAATTAATTGATCAATAATAAATTGACTGATTTTACGGACTAGTTGTTATTCTACCCTAATTTTCCTCTTTTATTCGAAATTTGAAAATAATATCTAATTAATTTCCTGCTATATAAGATTAGCATATTTTTTTGTTTAGCCACAAAATTTAATTTGTCCGTCAGTAATTCATATTTTTAGTAGTGTTTAGGTTTATGAAATTTGACTAAAAACTTAATTTGAGTAAGAAAGAATACTAGCGTATATAGTGTTGAACTTGTTAGCGTAAAATTTTTGCGGTATAAAAATATATTACTATACAGATAAAAATATTAATATTAAATCATGCTAAAATAAAATAAAAAATGTGAGAATGACCTGAATCTCTGTCTTTTTCAATTACACCCTACCTTACCCTACCTGCGAATATTCTACTTTGGTTTTCTTATTTTCTGCTTCTTCTTCTCTTATAAATACATTACAAATCTTCTAACAAAACCTACAAAAACTCCCCATATCAGTTCACCCGAAAGGCAGAGGCGATGACAGAGGTTGTAACGGCTACGGATTTTTCTTCTTACCAAACAAAACTTTCATTGCCATCAACAAAAAACATGTTTGAAACCTTAAAAACTGAGTTCCAAATTAGTGAAGAAATTGGCCGTGGTAAATTCGGTACAATATACCGTTGTACATCCAAATTAACTGGTCAAATTTTTGCATGTAAAACCATTCAAAAAACACTTCTTCTTGATTCCACAGACCGTGAATGTCTAAACAAAGAGCCCAAAATTCTGCAACTTCTTAGTGGAAATTCTAATATTCTTCAAATATATAAGGTTTATGAAGATGATAATTATCTTCATATAATAACAGAACTCTGCTGTAGCGATGATCTTTACGAGAGGTTATCTAATGAATTGTTTTCTGAGAAAGCTGCTGCTGTTATTTTAAGGCAATTGGTTTCAGCAATTAATTATTGTCACAAAATGGGAGTGGCACATCGTGATATAAAACCAGATAACATCTTGTTTGATTCCCAGGTAAAATATATTTCCATGTCTTTTTCATTCTTACGTTCTTTTTAATTCTCAATTTCTTTTATTTTTAGTTGTTCGTGTTTCTATTTCCCTACCCTTGTCTTAGGGTAGGTTGTCTACATCACACGATCTTTCCCGAATCCTAGGTAAACACATGATGCTTTGAGCACCTGGACCCCTTTTACTAGTACATGCAGACCTCTATAAATTGGTTGGGATTAAGATTTAATTCTCAATTTCTTTTATTTCTTAGATGTTCGTGTTTTTTTTTTCCTATTGTTACTAGTACACGTAGGAAGGGGAGTCTATGTATGATCTATAGGTCATAGGTTCGAGCAGTTAAAGCAACTATTAATGCTTGCCTTAGGGTAGGTTGTCTAGTCACATCCCTCGGGATGCAGTCCTTCCCCAAATCCTGTGTAAACACAGAATGCTTTGGGCACCTGGACCCCTTTTGCTAGTACATGCAGACCTCTATAAATTAGTTGGGATTAAGATTTAGTTATGTTAGTAGGTTTAGAGGTGGAGCCAAATTTTGAAGTTTATATGTTTTAAATTGCAACAAAATCAATAGCTCGTCTTACTTAGTAGGTTCGCAATTAAATACTATACATATTTAATGAATTCCTAATATAGATACAATATTTAAGTAAAAGTGGCGGGGTTTAGACAGGTGAACTCTGCTTTTGGGTTTATATTGGGTCTACTGTTTATTAGGAATCTTTTAGTCTTGTCAAAAATATATAACAAAAAATATTTTAGAAAAATTTTAGTGCTAGAAATATTAATAAGTATACTTTATAATATTGGACTTGACATGCTTAAATAGTAACGATAAGTCGCTAGTCGAAAGTATAGATTAATCACAATTCATCACCATCTTGCCCACTTATATTATAAGTGTAAGTAAAATGGACGATAAGGATAAGGATTCATATAACGGTCCTAACTTGCTTTGTATTGAAGCGTAGGTGTTGTTGTATTGTTACTACTTCATTCTTATTATCTCATTCTCAAATTTTGAAGAAAAATTCTTTAATTGTTTTTTAACTAATTTTATTGCTTTTGTTACTTAAACAGGACAATTTGAAGCTAGCTGATTTTGGATATGCAGAATGGTTTGTGGGGAATGAGAGAAAGATGATGAAAGGGTTGGTAGGGACACCGTACTATGTTGCCCCAGAAGTTTTATTAGGCAGAGAATATAATGAGAAAGTTGATATATGGAGTGCTGGTGTTATGTTGTACATTATGCTTTCTGGGGTTGCACCTTTCTGTGGTGACACTACAAAAGAAATTTTTGAAGCTGTTGTAAGGGGAAATTTGAGGTTTCCGACTAGGAGTTTTGGGTCAGTTTCAACTGAAGTCAAGGATTTGCTGAGAAAGATGATATGTAAAGATGTTTCTAGAAGATTTTCTGCAGACCAAGTTCTCAGTAAGTTGTTTTCTCTCACTCAAATTTCTCCTGATTTTATTTTTCTGGCGGGAAGTCTTAGCGTCACTGGCAAAGTTGTTTCCATGTGACCAAGAGATTATAGATTTGCAGAAATACAAAGTAAGGTTGTGTACAGTAGACCTTTTGTGGTCTGATCCTTCCCCAAACCCCGCGCGTAGCGAAAGCTTAGTGCACCGGGCTGCCCAGATGTAACGCCTGAGGCAAGATCGAACCAAATTATTAATAGAAGGCATATTAAGATCATTCCACATAGTTAGATATATGACATTTTCTCGCTTTAAAATATAAGAATCCATAAAAATATGACGATCGACTTGTTAGGATATAAGGATGCGTAAAGTATTTTAGAACCCCACTGTATATAAGTTAAATCCTTTCGCCTTTTGTTTAGCATTCCCTTTACCTTTATTTTCGCCTTTTGTTTAGCATTTCCTTTACCTTTATTTTATCCGTAGCTTACATCTAATGTTGAAATTTTTTCATTAAATGAAGGGCATCCATGGATCATTAATGGCGGAGAAACCAGATCAACGGCTGATAGTAGGAATTGAACCAACAACCTCACAATAATTTTGAACTTCCTTGATCATTGAGCTATGCTTTTGGACTGTGGCAAAAGGATTCAAAATATAAAATATATAGAGGCACAAAATAAATTTTGTTCTATATGTACAATATAATTTTCCAGCGAAGGGAGTTGTAACCCATTCCGCCGCTGACTGTGCTGTACATGCATTTGGGACCTTTGCGGTTTGAGGTCTAAAACTTACCTTTTTAGTCCTTGATTTTGTCTTGTAGAGGGAATCAAGAATCTGAGATTGTAAATATATGCGAATAATGAGTTCTTCCTATAATATGTAAATGAAATAAAAAGTTAAGCTATCAAGAAGGTATCCCATGTGTTTATTTAGAGTTTTGTTTATAAAACAGCATATGTATACAGTTTGTTGCTTATCTTATATGAATATTTATGTTAAATGCATATTTGATGTCTGGAATCAGTACTGGAGAAATGTGTATCTTGAGTAGTTTGGAATATTTATCAAAGGCATTTGGAAATTTTAAGGGGGTATATTATTAGCATATGCTTTAGAATTTAACTTTTTTGATTAAGCAACAATTAAAGGACCAGAAGACAAGTTGATTTGGAACTTTTTAGGTTCCAAATTAATTATTTGTACTTATGACAAATGCTCTAATACATATACTATCGGTATTTAAGCTACTTGATCCGAACGAATCCATAACTAACGCTTTGGTTGTGCCCCTGAGCTAAACCCGTGTCATGTGGTTGGTCAACAAAGAATAGATATTGAAATATAAATATGGTTCCAAAGCCATAGATGAAATGTTCAGTAGCTTATCAAACTAAGTCTTGTGACACTGTTACGAAATTATCTAAGCTGGACCACCCTTTTATACCCCTATGTCGCAGAAAATTATACATCCAATTGCGTTGAATAATTGGTTTGTTTCACTTTATTGACCACTTTATATTGATATAAAGAAATAATTTATCAAGGAAAGACGGAACAGAAACAAAAAAGTTATTTAAAAAGGTTACCACATGTTATGGGGAAGAAAGGGAAGCCTTATAGTAATAAAATTTGTAAATTACGAGTTCGAATCGTGAAATTAGTTATTAATATTTGTATCAGGGTAAGCCGCTTGATAGTAGGCTATATTACGCGATGAATGTTATTTACGCTCTAAGTTAACCAAACTTTATTTATGTTTTGAGTGCTAAATGATAACAAAATGCTCTAAATGAGGTTTTTATGCCTTGCAGGAGCTAATCCGAGTTAGGAAGATAATATGGAGTGTTTTGGGGTCAAAGACGTAGATACAAGGCCAATCGAGAAGAGCCCGGACGATAACAAGCAAGATTAAGTGAAGGAAGACTGGACAATAGCCCACCGCGACCACGGTGGGCCAAAAGCGAAGACAGAATGTTTGCCATCTGCCGCAGTCGCGGGCGCGGTCGGCTCGCGGGCACGGTCAAACTGTGTAAGGCCAAGGAGTCCAGGGGCTTAAGTGTAAAACGGGAGAAACGTGTCCTAACCCTATTTAAACTCAGCAAACTCGCCCAAGTCAGGTTTAAGCTTGTTTTAGACTCAATTTGGAGGCAGGAACAAGTGTGAGAAGACCAAGATACGATTAGAGTTTTTCATTCTTCCTCTTTTATCATTATTTTGTGAATCGTGAATTATTTTATGGCTTTATTATGTTCTATCATGAGTAGCTAAACAATCCGTCTAGGGTTGATGGAACCAATTGTTAGATGAAGTTTTGACTCTGTTTTGTTATAATCGAGCCGGGTTTATTCTATGATTGTTCAACTATGTTTGTATGGTGATTAATTGAATGGGCCCTTGATTAATCGTGTCTAATTGCCTTGTGTTGCTTGAGAAAGAATACTAGGTTAGATTGTTGTTGAACAACACCACTTTTGGGTAACTGAAGAGATTCATTACTTGAATTTAAAAGTGGGGTTAGAAATAACGAAACTTTGTTGGGATAATTCTGAGCTGCATAAATTATTAGCTAGAGTAGTTCGAGAGAATACTCTAGTAAATTATCGTAGTTGATCGAGAGATAATTGCGATAGCCCATAGCTCATAATCCTCATAGAGTATTACGGCGAGATTATAGCAAAAGAGTTAAGAATTAATCCGGCAATTGGGGAAATCAATACCTTAGATCTTTTTACCCTTGAATTTATCTTTAATCTTGAATATTGTTAGTTTTAATATCATTTTTCTTTAGCTAAACAAATTCCACTATTTATTGATAAAAATATTGCACCCGAAAATTGCCTGAGCTTGTACTAGTGTTACTAAGAGTTATAGTAGATAGGTTAGTTCCCTGAGGATTCGACTCCGGACTGTAAACCGGATTATATTTGCAACGACCGCTTTGTCCTTTTCATAAGGCATAGTTGGGCGTGATCAAACTTTAGTGTCGTTGCCCGGGAACTAACGGTGTTATTTACTACAGCTTAGAAGTATTGCTAGGATTTTTAGTTTAGATCCATTTTCTACGGTGTTAAATAATTTTTCATTGAAATTCTCACGTTTGAACTCTTGTGTGGCTCAGGTGTATTCCTAGAAACTCTTCGAGGACTGGTGAACTTTTCGAAAGACTCTCAGACCCCGAGAAAACATTCAGGGCATTAACCGTGCCAACAAGAAGAACAAACACTCACAACAAACACATCAACTCGGCACTGAAATGGACAACATGGAAAACGTCAATGCAAACAACTGGGCACCTCCTATGCCAAACGATGGAGTGCCAAACGAGGCAGTGGTGGCACCTCTTGTGCCAGAAGCTGCACTTTATGATTGGGCACATCCAACAGCTGACAACCTGGCCACGCCATTGTTGTGCCCCAGATACAAGCGGAGACATTCCAGATCACCAATAACATGTTGCATCTGTTGCAGAATAAGGGACTGTTCTCCGGGTCACACATTGAAGACCCTCAACAACACTTGAAAAAATTCCTGTCAATTTGTGTGACCCAAAGGCAGCCAAATGTGACCCCGGAAGCCATCAAGTTGCTATTGTTCCCGTTCTCTGTGACTGGAGAAGCTCAGACTTGGCTGAATTCGCTCCCAATAAATTCCATTGCCACTTGGGAGGAATTAGTCGAGCAATTCCTGAATAAGTTCTACCCCCCCCCCCCCCCCCC